>BPLR01016845.1:0-40262 GCA_021605095.1 Caerostris extrusa
TGTGCGTGCGTTATTGTAATAAAAATCAATGCGTGTGCCTGAAAGATCAATGTATCAACATTTTTTTTACAGGAATGCAAAGAGAAAAGAACAACATGAATCAGGATACCGAAAACTTCATATACACGAACGACCAAGGAACTTTGTGCATCAGGATAAGTACCCTTTGTGGGCTTCAGATCCATCCTACAGTGACTGCGGAGTCGTTTCTTATAGAAAAGAATTCAGAGTGAAACCCTTCTCTTGCAGCAATTCAGCAGTTATTCTATGCGAAAAAGAATTGCGTAAGTAGATCTCATTTTTCCTCCTCTGAGTTAATAACACTTAAATGTTTGTGGCTTATTGATACGCATCTTTCCTCCTCATCATCATCAATAGCCCGACAGCTCTGAGTGGGCCGAGGCTTTCTTCTGAAGAGATTTCCATGCATTCCACTGGATGACAATGGACCTCCAATTCTTAACCTTTAGTACAGCAAAATCTTTTTCAACTGCGTCTATCCATCTCCACTTGGGTCGTCCTCTTTCTCTTTGTCCCTGTGGCTTTGCCAAAACGAGCCTATTTACATGTTTTAAATCATTCATTCTAAATACATGAACAATCCAGTTTAATCTATTGATTTAATAAATTTTTATAATATCTGGGTGTTTATAGCATGCATAAATTTCTGCGTTGTACCGTCTTCTCCAACAACCACTTTCCCTAACATCTCCAAGAATAGTCCTTTAAATCTTCAGCTCAAATATACCCAAATGCGCCTCTTCAGATCTTTCCAAAGTCCAAGTTTCAGAGCCCTAGACTAAAAATAGGTCTAATAAGGGTTTTTATATAACAAAAATTTAGTTTCTGCTTATAGTAAAAACTGTGATTTAAGCAGATTTCTTAACCCAAAAAAAAAGCCTTAATGGCAGACACAATAATGTTTTTATTTTAGGTAAGATATTAAGTATATAAAACTAAGTACAGATTCAAAAAGTGTAAGTATCTATATGCATCTTTCACAAATTCAAAATTTTATACGAGGTCTTTTCAGCGGTTTTGACTATAATTTTGAAAATCATAATCATTTCCACTAAAAGAATAAATCAATAAATCAAATCATTTTCCTGAAATTTAGATTTCACTTCTTTATTTCATATTATTTTTTTTTTCTGTACTGAATCAATATAGAAAAGTGAAAGGTTGGCTATTATAAAAAATTGAAAAGAGAAATCAACTAACAAATGTTTATCAAAATCCTAGATTTCAGAAGATAAAAAGCCCATACAAGTTTTTAAAAATAAACAATTTTAGTTACAAATAATTAAAACATTAACAATTCATTTGATTAGCTGGCATTCTACAAGTTCAGATTTTATTATCCGATAAAAGCCCACCTCAATTGCGAAATTTCACTTAAGAGTTCAAGAATACTCTCTATATATTTCATTCTTTATTAATAATAAAAAAATGAATTAAATTTTTAAAAAGTAAATAAATTATTTAAATCATTAATTTAAAAAGTATTTTTAGTATTTATTTTTGTCGTAGTAATCAAGCACAAAATTGACTTGTTAAATGATTTTTATCTAACGATTTTTTATCACTTTAATGTTTGTTCACAAGTATGTGTTGATTCATGCAGGCTTAAATGTTTTAGAGCATCATTTAGCAATCACATATCTAGATATCTATTAAAGCATCATTTAGCTATCTCCTAAACTTTGATTAGCACAATTTTAAAATCAAACATGTTTACGGTAAACAATATTGTAGATATAATAAAATTGTGTCGATTGGGATCCTGCGTCCAGGCTAGCCAGTTATTGATAAAGGGTCTAAAAATTATGATAAGGCCAGTTATTGATAAAGGCGATAAAATGATATATATATATATATTTCAATTCCTACTATTAGTTCACACTCTCCCTATATATATACTCATGTTTGTAAAAATTGCAACACCATGAAGTACTTCCGCGAGTGAGCCTAAATTTTCAGGAAATGCAAATTAGCGCATGATATGCAAATGATTAGAATTTCAAATCCGTAGCGCATGCGTATGCTGAGCAGCGCCCTCTGAACAGCGGATGGATCCGAATAAATAGACGGCTGTAGTGAGGCGTGTATGGTTATCGGTGGTTATCTGCTAGTGGTAAACGTTAGCTCAATCGTTATTTATGCCTCTTCGACGAAAGAGAGCGAGATTTGAACAACTTACAGAGTTTCAACGGGGGAGAATCATCGGCCTTCGTGAAGCTGGATTGTCTTATCGTGCAGTAGCCGCTCGTGTGCAGCGTAACAGCAGCACAGTGATGCGTCTTTGGAAGCAGTGGACGGACGAGTGTCGGAAATCCGAGTGGACCCCGAAATGTGACGTCAGCTCGCGATGATAGACACCTGGTCCGCATGGCGCTGACGGACCGTACAGCTTCCTCTAGACAATTGGCAGCACAGTGGTCAATAGCTACAGGTGCTTCATCAATTCGTAGACGTCTGCTGCAGCGTGGACTGCGCGCAAGGACTCCTTTATACAGGATCCCTCTCACGCTAAACCATCGCCGCCTGCGGCTACAATGGGCAGCTCAGCATAGAGATTGGCGTGCTGATTGGCAGCATGTCGTGTTTTCTGACGAATCCAGCTTTTAATTTGTGGTACCATGATGGCCGCATTCATGTCAGACGCTATGCCGGTGAACGCCACCTTCCGGAGTGCATTATCGAACGCCACAGTGGACGAACACCCGGAGTTATGGTCTGGGGTGCCATATCTTATCATGGACGATCTCAATTGCTAAAAATTGTGGGCAATCTGAACAGCAACCGGTACATCAGTGAAGTTCTACAGCCCCAAGCTGTTCCCTTCCTTCAAAGCTTGCCTGTCGCTGTATTTCAACAGGACAATGCCCGCCCTCATATCGCTAGGACTGTTCAATCCTTCTTTGCAACGCGGCAGGTACAGCTTCTTCCTTGGCCTGCGTATTCCCTGGATATGTCACCGATTGAACATGTGTGGGATTTCGTTGGTCGGCGTCTCGCTCGTGATCCTCGTCCTGTTGCTTCTGTAGACGAACTTTGGGTGCGCATACAAACAATATGGAATGCTCTTCCTCAGGCAGACATTCAAAATTTGTTTGACTCCATGCCACGTCGTGTAGCAGCACTTATTGCGGCGTGTGGTGGCTACACAAAATACTGATTCCGATCTCTTGTTATTGTTTGTTTGCTTTCAACATTTAATCATTTATTTGTACCACTACCACTCTGTATTAAATTTCATTCAATTATGACGATTCCTTCATGGTGTTGCAATTTTCACAAACATGAGTTTATTTTTATATATCTTGTTCAAATTTTCAATCGCTAATAAAATACTTTTTATTCATCCACTCAAGTTCAAATACATTTTTTAAAACTTGTAGTGGATGACACTACTGTAATTTCTCTTATAACAAGTAATAAAAAAAAAAAATTTTGTAAGTCAATTCCTACTTTTTTTTTTCACTCTATTGCAGGAAATCCTTTATAAATAATTTTCATTCATTTTTTAAGTTTATCTGGCGCCATCTATTGGTAGATATATGTAACTTAAAACTAAAAAAAAAACTAAAATTAATGAATTAAATTTAATTACTGAATTAGTATTTGAAAAAACTGTATTAAAACATCATCATCCACTACAAGTTCAAAAAAATGTATTTGAACTGGAGTGGATGAATAAAAAGTATTTTATGAACGATTGAAAATTTGAACAAGATATATATAGGGAGAGTGTGAGCTAATAGAAGGAATTGAAAAATTAACTAAAATAAAATTTTTCTTTGTTGACCTAAGTAGGAATTGATTAAAATTTTTTTAATATTATTTGTTCTAATGCAACTGGCAAATACTTAGACAGTGATCTTTTATGCCATAAGAGCTGCAACCGAAGTTACTCACTTAGCACTACCCAGGGGCGCTTGTAGATTGAAGATAAGATACGGACGCGGAGTAACAATGTCCCGCAATGCTCTACGATCCTATTAGACAGGAACCTACTGTTTAAAGTGAATTCCGAATCACTACAAACATCCATGGCACAGTCGGGACTCGAATCCGAAACCTGTGGTACCGAGCGCCAGAGCGCTAGCCATCAGGCCCCTAAAATGGAAAATATAAATAAAATATTTTTCTAATACATATATTTTTTTATACTAAAATTAGATCATGTTTCCTGTTTAATCATTCTTTCAACATCTGAAAATCTTTCAAAAAAGCTATCCATTTCATTTTTAAGCTGGATCTGGTCTCTGAATCTCCAACTTAGGCAATCAAGTTATTAATGTTGATTTTCTCCACAGCCTGCAAGTACAACAATCTTCCCTTCGTCGAATATCACCAGAAATGCTTGAGCATCTTTCCCAGGAAAGACAACTACATGACTGCCAACAATATATGCAACAACTTCGGTGCCCACATATTCCCCTACAATTCTTACGACGATTCGGACAGCGTGGGGGCGGCCATCTACAGCTCGATGACCTTCGATGGAGGCATCTACGCGGGACTCAGGAAAACGGAGCTGGGAGAGTGGAAATATGACAGCGGGTAAGAATTCCATGATGATTCTTCTTTTTCAGAGATAACGCCTTCATCTACTTACGTACGCCTTGCGTTCAATAGCTGCCTAAATGCCCGATAACTAGGGAATCTAAGTTAAGTAAGAGTGATTGTTAAAAGAAAGGTTGTTGTTCTAATGCAGCTGGCAGTACAGAGGCAGTTAATCTTTATGCCATAAGCAAGGGCTGCGCAGCTGTTACTCATTTAGCACTACCCAGAGGGCACGTGTAACTTGAAGATATGCTAGACTCGGAGTAGCAATACCCCCACAAAGCTATACGATCCTATTAGACCGGGACCTACGGCTTAAAGTGGATTCGAACTACTACAAACATCCAAGGCACCGCCGGGACTCTTTCCCGAAACCTGTGGAGTGCTAGCCACTCGCCCATCAGGCCCTGTTAAAAGAAAAGAGTGAAAGATAGTTTAATTGCCGTAATTATTCCGAACATATTTGTTACATCACTTAGTTATTACAATGTAATTATATACATATTAGTGATCTGGGCGCTCGGTACTCATATATTTATATATATTGTAGCTCTGGCTCTCGGTGCCACAGTTTTCGGGATCGAGTCCGGGCAGTGCCCTGGATGTTTGTAGTGGTTCGGAATCCCCTTTAAACGGTAGGTCCTGGTCTAATATGACTGTAGAACGTTGGGCTGGCAACCGTACTCAGTAAAAGAAAATGTCTCATGTTTTTAAATCTGCCAGTATGCAGACGGTCTTGGCCCACCAAAGGGCTGTTGCACCAATGAAGAAGAAGAAGAGAATTATATATGTGCATACAATTTATGGCAATCATAAACACAGTATAATGGTGTGAGGAATCTACGTCTTTTTCTTTGTTTGGTTATAATACGTAATGGGCCTTTATTATTCACACGGATCTAGAACACGACGTCCTATCGCGGGCTATAGCAATCTTATTCGTCATTCCTACACCCCTTCTGGTCTCAATGGCTTAATTTACTCCAAAATTATATTATTATTGCATTTCAGCCAATGCAAATAGTGGTTTCCGGTTTTGTTACCGAATTCGGACTGTACTTGTTTTCTTTAGTCTATATGGAGCATTATAAGAATTATTTCAGTAGAAAACAATTAGCTTTTACATTACTACTAGCACTGGAGCCCATAACTTGCATGCATATATATATTTACCCTCTCTATGTTAAGTTTAAAATTGATAAAACGTTTCGTATATATTTTTTACGTTTTGATTTCTTATTTCTCCTTTTGAAAGTTATGTTGTAAATTATATTGCTTAAATCCTCTTCATACTTTAACTTTATCTCGTCAGGGAAAAAGAAACAGCTCGCTGGGATCCAGAAGATGAACTGCACCAAGACTGCGGAGTTTACGGATTTTTGAAAAATCTATCCATTGGGTTGTTTACCATGAGTTGCGATGACAAACTCCGTCTGTTGTGTGAATCGGGTAAGATCTATTTTCGGACTTCTCATAACAATGCACATTGCTTTCTTCTGCTTCTTTTTCTGAGAGTGAATGCCTTGCGAATATTCTGGTGTGCTTATTTGCCTGTTGATTTCGTGGAATGATCTTTGGAATGAAAGAGTGTGGAATGATCTTTGGAATGAAAGAGTATGGAATGATCTTTGGAATGAAAGAGTGTGGAATGATCTTTGGAATGAAAGAGTATGGAATGATCTTTGGAATGAAAGAGTGTGGAATGATCTTTGAATGAAAGAGTGTGAATGATCTTTGGAATGAAAGAGTGTGGAATGATCTTTGGAATGAAAGAGTATGGAATGATCTTTGGAATGAGTATGGAATGATCTTTGGAATGATCTTTGGAATGAAAGAGTATGGAATGATCTTTGGAATGAAAGAGTGTGGAATGATCTTTGGAATGAAAGAGTATGGAATGATCTTTGGAATGAAAGAGTGTGGAATGATCTTTGGAATGAAAAGAGTATGGAATGATCTTTGGAATGAAAGAGTGTGGAATGATCTTTGGAATGAAAGAGTATGGAATGATCTTTGGAATGAAAGAGTGTGGAATGATCTTTGGAATGAAAGTATGGAATGATCTTTGGAATGAAAGAGTATGGAATGATCTTTGGAATGAAAGAGTGTGGAATGATCTTTGGAATGAAAGAGTGTGGAATGATCTTTGGAATGAAAGAGTGTGGAATGATCTTTGGAATGTATGGAATGATCTTTGGAATGAAATGATCTTTGGAATGAAAGAGTATGGAATGATCTTTGGAATGAAAGAGTGTGGAATGATCTTTGGAATGAAAGAGTATGGAATGATCTTTGGAATGAAAGAGTGTGGAATAATCTTTGGAATGAAAGAGTGTGGAATGATTTGATGATTTGTGAATTTTGAGATTGTGTGGTTCATTTCTATGTAGTTTTTTTTTTTTAAATTGCGTCGAGGACTGAATAGTGTTGACCATGTCCTGTGAACAACCCAAAGTGGGCTGCACCGATGAGCGCTGTTACTCAATTAGCACTACCCACGGGCCACGTGTAGCTTGAAGATATCGTACGGACGCAAGTAACACTACTTCACAACGCCCTACGAACCTATCCTCTACGGACCTACTGTTTAAAGTGAATTCCGGACCGCTACAAACATCCATGCCAACGCCGGGACTCGAATCCGAAACTTGTGGCAGCGAGCTGCACAACGCTAGTCATTCGACCAACAGGCCCCTATTTATATACAGTAGGTAATGATTTTTTTAATCATAAAGTTATTATTACACTACTTAATGATTCTAACAAATATAGCAATTGTAATACAGAGGTTTTAAATTATTGTAGAATATTAAATGAAGATAATTTTGGAATTATTTCTAATGTGGTTATGAAACGTTTCTATTACCTTACTCTCTGGTTCTATTTTTCTAAAGCCTTCAGAAACGTGGAAGCTCGATGACGACTGGGATGCAGCATTCTTAGTCAGACTTCCTGGTGAGATAAATTTAACTTAAGTTTCTATTTCATTATTTGTCCAGATTACTGTTAAATAACATTCAAATACAAAGTAGTAACCCTAAAAAAAAAATTATCGAAAGTCTACCTGTTCTCGTCCGTTGGCGGAGTATTTTTGGCATACATAAGTGGACTATAAAATTCATCAATGTACAACAACAACAACAACAAAATTGCTTAAAAACAATATAAACAAAGTTTTAATTGTTACTATTCTTGAGGCATTTTCTTTTATAAATCTAAAATATTTAGTTTTAATTTCTTTATTAAATATTACAACTCTATATAATAATATTTATATGAAAAATGCATTACATAACACTGAATTTAAAATATATGCAAGTAAAAACTTAAAATCTAAGTATGTGTTTAATTAATGATTTCTTTTCTACGTGTTAAAGTTGAAATGTTTATATTTGTTAATGGCTTTTCAGTTGACACAGTCAAATGAAAACAACGAAAAAAATTTTGAAAATAAAAACTGAAGAAAACAGCGAAACTGGTTTTCTAATAATAATCGATAAATTTTAGAAGTATTTAGTTTTTATCACTAATAAAAGTTTTTGATCTTTTACTAGTATCCTGTTGTATATATTTTCCTGTGTGTAGGTTATGCTAATTGGATTGCTACCTACAAGGCAAGAGTGGCTCAACTTTTATAATTAGTACAAATTTTTTTTTTTTTTTTCATTTTTAATTAAGGTGTGCCATACAAACTTGTGCCAAAATAACTATAAACTTTTAATCCTTTTTTATATGTATATATAATCATTCCTTTTATCTTTTCCTTCAAAGAAGAACGTGGTTAAGCACCCAAAAAAAGGATGTCGCCTGCTAAACAATTCTGAAGCAAGAGCCCCAAGGTGGATCAAGACCGTCTGACTGCCGGCATATTTCGACATATAGATGTTTTCTTTTTACGGGGTAGGGTTATCAGCCCTACACCTAAAGCACTACAATCATATTAGACAGGGACCTCCGGTTTAAAGTGAATTCCGAGCCACTACTAACAACCAAGGCACCACCGGGACTCGAAAGCGAAACCTGTAGTACCGAGTGCCAGTCACTTGGCCATCAGCTCCTGCTAAACAATTACCGGCCGAAAATTCTTTCGCTTCAAGAACTAATTACAACGGAAAAGTCCTCAAGTCAGATTTGCTTCCGGCCATGTTACGAGCTGACGTTGATGAAGCAACGAGTCTTATTATCTTTCCTTTAACAAGCCTCTCCCTAACGGAAATAAATCACTTCACTCTGACGCCTAAATCTTGCAAATAACTTAAGGCAGTCATTAAAGGCCTTCTGGTTACTACAACTGCAATAAAAATTGAAGAAGCCCTTAAGAAAAGTTTCCCCACTATCAAGTTGACCCAGCTAAAGAATAAGTTAAGCAAAACCATTCCTATTTGGCTTTCTCATATTTCCCATGAACGAAGCCAGTATAAAATTTTTTTAATCAAGGGACTACTCTACCTTTCAGTAAGAGTGAGAAGTATAATCAGCAACCCAGTGTTTTCATGCAACTATTTCCACCATGGAAGTAGTAATTGCGAATCTCCCAAAAGATGCCTCAAGTGCAGGGCGCCGCACTTTAAGGAATGCCGTAAGGTTGGATTGATTGACAACCCTACTTACCATTTTCGGTTAGAAGAGTCCCATTGTCTCCTGGAAAAGTTGCAAGAACTTTCTGAAGCTTCAAAGCCTTTACCATCCCAATTTGTACCAAGGAAACGAATGTATGATTCTACACATCGAAGCTTGTGAATGTACCAAATTTCTTTTACAACGATGCTGAAATTCACAAAACCAACTCCTAGAGTGAACGTTGATAGAATTAAAAACATTTTGAAGAAATTTGCCAACATCTTCACCTCTTTAGGAGGTTAGAAAATTTCTACAACCAGTTATTATTTTGTAATAACCTGATTGAAAAACTCCAAGTCTGGACTATTCGAAAAGTCGGACTAGCTCCATTAGATCTGATTTTTTAAATTGCTATCTATTTTGTTCTTAGATTAAATTCTAAATTTTATGGGTAACCTGTATATCGGCCTAACTGATTATATATATAATTTCAAATTTTATATTCTGTGATGGAAATACAGTTAAAATAGATATTATAGTAATTTCTCTTTTGGAACCTATTTGAATTTGAATGTTGTAATTTGGAAACGTTTTTTCAACAGTGTACTAAAATCTTATTTTTATAATTCTTTTTTAGTGTAACTTTTATAACACCAGGCTATGTCTGTTAGTAAGCATTAAAATATAATATATTTTAAATATACAAAAGTATTTTTTAATTGAAATTAAGCAATTCAATTCAATACATTTAAAATAAAAACATGAAATATATATTTTTATTGTAAAAAGTAACATTTTATTTTACTTTAGGACAGAATAAACCTTGAATGCTATTGCTGAAAAGAAACATGTTAGTTAATGCATTAAGTTTCTGATGTAGTGGAAGCTATTCTAAAGCACAACATATCTGAAAGCATTGAATATTCCTGATAAGAATGAACACGATAAATCTATAAGTCAGAAAATTCCTATATTCCCAATAATCATTGTAGCAAAATGATTATGAAATAAGCTCCTAAAAGCTCTAGGGCTATTTGTTCTAAATTGTGATAGCATCAGAGACTAAAACTGGTTCACTAAACTGGCATTTTAATTGTAAGCTGATCAATAAGATTTATAGTCATGAACTATGTTAAAGGTTCTAGTGGATATTCCACATCGACATTTATTGGAAGTCTTTTCAATAAACATTGAAGTAATAAAATATTCTTAACTTCTACCATCATCGAAATAGTGTCTTATCTTACAAAAATTATTTTTTTCTTGCAAATGATATTCAATTAATAAATTAATTGATTAAGGCCTTTTTTTTTTTTTTTTTTTTTTTTTGGTTAATATTAGAGTACATCATAATAAAATTGAATATTTTTTTCCAATGAAAGAGAATAATATTTTAACTATATGAACAGTAATTAAATAAGAAAATATGTTACCTTTTTCAAAGCTAAAACTTTTGAAGAACAAAATTTATTTTTAAATTTTATTGAAATATTTCAATTAATTTGAATTGATTTACACTGAAAATTTTATATAACTGCGGGCAGTAAACAGTATAACGTATATTTAAACATATTGTATTATATATAATAAACATTATGTATATATTAAACATTGTATATATATTAAACATTATATATATATACTAAACAATGTATTATATGAATATTTAAACAGTATATTTAAAAGTGATAGAATAAGAATAAAGAATTTATTATTAGCTAGACAAATAATTTTCTTTAATGATTTAAAAAGTCTCAAAATTGAATTTTAAAATTTTGTAAAACATTAACATACATGAGAATTTGAATGAATTTTATTAAACATATTTTCTTTAAAATTTCTGGAAATATTATGCTACCTTATTTAATAAAAATACCTATTATTTTTAAATACTAACCACCCTTTCACAGTTTATAAATATATCTTATAGTTTTATGTTGATTTATTTTACATTTTAATGTTTCTATTATTCTTTTATTACAAAATCTTAAATCGAATTGCTATATAATTTCTTGAATAAAAGCAAGTAACACACATCGATAATCAAGTTATTTGGTAGAAGTTTCTTCTCATACAACATGCAAATGAGTATCAATTTCCTCTAAAAGTCTTTCGGGAAAGCAATACCCTCCAATTATTACCCATGGACTGGCTGCTCATGTATGTGCGATGAAACAACAGCTGAAGTGCAACGAAAACCATTGTGATAGATGCCATTGTAAAATTGCATCTATAGATAGATGCCATTGTGTAAAATTTATATCTTACACGATGACTTATAATGTGAAATAATTCTGTTTCTTTTCAACACAACTTAACAAATAAAATTTCTAATGTTCTTTGTGACAAGCAATGCCAGATCATATCTAAACAAGTATATAATATGCTGTAATAAATATGTATATTATTGAAAATGCATGAAAATATTGTGAATAGCACATAAAAAATCAATTACAAGCATATTATAAAAATTAAATTATACTGCTTATAGCAGTGTAAAACAGTTGAACAGTTTTAAAGATCATTTTAATATTTTTAAATATAATTAAAAGAATTTTATTATTTTCTAATATAAGTGACACCAATTTTATATTAAATAAAAAATTAACACAGTTCTGGTTTAAAGAAAAATTATTCCAAGTAGCTCTGCAAAATAAGTGATTAATTAATTTTTATTTAAAAATTTGTTTAAAGCATAAAATAAGTACATAATAAATTATTTATTCTTTTTTTTTTTAAGTTTTATTTATTAATATTTTATGAATTCAAATTATGACAATTTTCATCTCAGAAAAATATATTATAAACATTTTTTAAATGAGAAAAACCAATTAAATGCATAAAAATTGAATTAAAAACGTAAATGAAATGATTTAAATTATTTCCTTGTCCATCGTCTCTACTTTCTACAGAGTACATTGGTCTACCAGGCCCTTAAACTCTTATCTAATTAAAATCATAAACATGGCAGAAGATATAAACATGATGGATACATTATAAACATTATGGTGAAGCTGAAAACATCAGAAAACAGAAGTAGAGTATGAATGGTGCAGCCTAAACAAAAAATATTTCATTTTTCACATATATTTCAAGAAAACCGAGTTAATGACTATGTCCGAAACCAGAACCAATTGCCAATTTTGTGACCAGTATCTATTCGTTTAACAACCTTAAGCGACAATTTAGTGATCAATTGTAGTGATTTTCCCCCATTTTGATATTTCTAAAAAATGGACAATATTAAAATTTTATCTATAATATGGCTAAAATTATATATGGGAAAATCCTATAATACTTAGATAAGTGCATCCAAGATGTCATATGAAATTGCCAACAAAAAAAGAAACAAAACTCAAATGAATCTTTATTAATTTTATCAACTGTAAAAAGAAGATATTGGATAATTTTACTGCATTTATTAACTAATGTGCAATTTATTATAATGCTCATTTCTATTAAATTGGTTGATAAGAAAATGTTAAAAGAAATACACTCTAGTTTATAGTGCATTAAAACAAGGGTTGTTGAAATCTGTTTAGATTATACACTAATATAATACTAAATAAATAAATATACATTATTAAAACATAAATCTATTTAGATTATTATGTTAAGGAACTAAAACTTAAAAAAAATCTTTTAAGGAATGAATATAGATTAACACAAAATTATCAATAATAAGCAATATAATTTTTTCTCTCAATAAATATTTATTCTGAAATCAAGAAAATGAAGAATGACTTATATAAAAAAACAAATAAAATATTTATTTTAAAATGTTTTCAAACATCAACATTCTTAAGAAATCTAAAATAAGCAAAATTTTCAAAATCCAATAAATTGATTTAAAAAAATTTCCAATTTACTAGTGACATCAAAACTTATCGTTAATCTAGATGATTAAAGTTGGGAACAATCCCTTTGTGAAATATACTACAGATGAGTAAAAAGTCTCACAAGGCAAAATGTGACACTGATTCGCCAAGAATAAATTCATATATTGTATATGCCATTTCAAAAGAAACATTTTTTCATTACATATGTACAAGAAAAATAATATTTAATAATAAAAAGTTAATATTTACACGAAGAAAATGCTTTTTCTAACAGTAACAAACTGTGAAAAATTTAAACAACCATATGAAACATCAAAAGGAGAAAAAACTTAAGGTAATAATGTTATGTAACACAATTACCATTAAAAAGCATGGTTTATTATTTTTTTCAATGCTACTGGAATACTTGTATTTAGGTTTGTTTGGCTGCTTAATTAGAATGAAAATATACATATTTATGTCTATATTTAAACAACAAAAGTAATGTTTATCACAATATCCAATAAGACAAAATTATTTTAATCAAATTATTCATCATATAAAATCATTTCATGCAATTTAAAGGTGACAGTTTGAATTAAAATTGTTTTCTTCATCCTAATTTATTGACAGTTAACATTTTTTATAACTTTTCAGAGAAATGAATAATTAAAATTATTTATTTTTCAAAGAAAAAAAAATCTTGATAGTCTGCATATTAAATTAATTAAAAATTTCATTGCATCTTATCAAGAATGTAGATGCATATGAGATTAAATATATACATAATACAACATTGACTTCAAACAGAAATATCATATTAAAAATATACAAACCACACTTTATAATAGGTAAAAACAAAAATTTATTCAATGATAAATAACAAAGAAATGTAACATATATACAGAAAAAAAATTTCAGACATTTTGTTCAGGCATCTGCATCTACATGGCAGACAGAATCAACAAAATTATCAAAGTCCAACATACTAATTTCAAACTTTTCAAGTTGGCTTGTGACATCCAATACTTGTTCTTGTAGGGTTGGTTGATTAGAAAAAGATGAAAGAGAAGGGGCACTTTGGCATTCTTTATAAAAAGTATTAAGGTCAGCATCTGAATCACTGTGAGCAAATGGAGGTTTCTGAAATAGAATAAATAAAAAAATTAGAACAACAGACTTTGTTTCAGTTTATAAGAAGAAAAATTATGTTGAGCCATTATTAAACTTAAATTTAAAATATTACTAATAATAACCATAAACAGAACTAAATGATTGTTCACAGACTATTTAAGAGTTAAAATGCTAAATTTTAATACATTACTACTAATTTTTTATTTTTTGATAACTGATCATGTTTTAAAATAATTATCCCTCTTTTATGCCTGCATGATTTAGCAATTTAAAAGTATTTTTATAGCAAAAAGGTAGCATTTTGAATTGATATTTAGAGTAATAATGTGATCTGAGAGCATTTTTTTTTTTTTTTTTTTAATGCAGCTGGCAAAACAGACAGCTTGGTCTTGGTTGCCTTAAGGCAAGTGCTGCACAGATGTACACACTTTGCATTACCCAGGGGGCGCGTATAACTTGAAGATAAGCCGTGGAGTAACAATGCCCCTGCAACGCTCTACGATCCTATTAGGACCGGGACCTACGGCTTAAAGTGGATTCCGAACCACTACAACACCCATGGGCAAAGCCGGGATTTGAACACGAAACCTGTGGTACTGAAACGCCAGAGAGCTAGCCATTCGGCCATCAGGTCCCTCTGATAGCAATATTATGTCTACAAAATGGGTCACATCAAATCATAGCCTCATTTTGATAAAAATTATTTGAAAATGTCAAGAAATAGAAGGAAATGTCTTTTGTCAAGGAATAGAATATCTACCCAATGCTGAACCTTATATACCCATCTATCAACACTTGGAAGAATTTAAAACTTGAATAATAAGCACTTACTCCCATATGCAGATATTCTGCATCTCCCAGCACATGATATCTCTATCTTATTATTATTATTATGAAATATTTTTACCAAATTACAATATTACTTTAAAAATTAATTCCAGAAGATTTATAATTTTATATGATATAATTAATACTACCGCACATTACGCATTCTAACAAAAAAATATAATTTCAGTTCTGGCAAATAATATCCGTTTATTGAAAAAATTTCTAAATTGTTACTTGAGAGCAAAATACTTGTTTACATAATCTATAAACATGCAACTCATTTAAAGATTTGAAGGCCCAATTAGGACTATGTTGCAAATCCAAATATCTATATTATTCAATGACTTAACAACAAAGTTCTTAGAATTATAATTTGTGCTTGCTGAGTCTTCAGAAATGACATCAATTGTTCCACAATTGTTTTTTCAAAATTTATGGAATCTATCTCCAAAATATCTCATAACATTTACAATAAATTAAATCATTTTTTAATTGTGAAATTCAAAGATTTTCAAATCACAATTTTTCATGTTTGGAACTCCAAGACTGGTATTAAAATTTTAAAACAAGCATTAACTTTTATTTAAACTGCTCATGTTATCAATTCTGGAGAGCTAACAACAGGCTAAACATATACCCCATTCTAATATTAAAAACATTTTACATAAATCGAATATGTTAATAATCAAATAGAAATCAGTCTAAAATTTTTAAATATCATTTACAGCCTTTTTTTTTTTTTTTAATGTTATCGTAAAATTTTTGAACTTTTATTAAAAGTTTTATTAAGTATTACCATACTGTAAATATAATTTCTTATCTTTTCAAAATGTGTAAAAAATTAAAATTCAAGTAAAAAGAAATTGACTTCTTATATGATTAGAATATACTCACCACATCAATAAGAACAAAATCACTGCCATCAGATATGTCACTACAAGAAAGTCTTTCACATAAAGCATCTTTTTCATTTTTGATCTCGGATAGAGTGCTTAGATTTGAATTTAAGTCACAATTGCCATTGTCATTATAAACAAATGGTTCTTCATCATCTCCAAGGCGACTACGTGTTGGATGGAGGAAAGTTTTCTGGAGAAAATCTAGCTCTGGAAAATTTTGTTCTGGGGAGTTACTAGGAAGAGCAAAAGCACCAACACTGGAGAGTTTGTTGCATTTCTAAGGACACGGCTAAGAAATAAATGAAAACAATTATTAACAACACACACATACATACATATAATATTTTATTTGGTGTAAAAGACTTTTTAAAGATGTTTTAATTCATGCTTGTCTATTTGTTTTCAAATGTAATATGGATATATCAACCTATTACCCACTACATTTACATACCTCTCAAGTTTCTCTGTATTGATGTTAACTTGGCATCTCTTCTCTTTAAAGTTGATGTTTGACTCTAAATCACTAAACAAATTAATTAAAAATATTTTATTGCAAACTATATTTTTCACAAATAACAGAACTTTTACTTCTTATTTAATTTACAAAATAAGATTTTTTTAAATATTTCAATTAAAACTTGTTCTCTAAATTCAACTATGTCCTTCTGCTATTATTTTAATAAACAGTTTAAACTCTTATCATATAGTAACTTTATTTTTAATGTGACAAGAAAATTAATCATTTTTTTTTTCTTTCAATCTAAAAAGCAGCAGGGCTCCTTTCTTCCCAATTTGAATTGAAAATGGCCTAATTCTGTACTTTTATAAGCCTTTGAAAAAACTGATATGATAACTTCTACAAACATAGCACTTTATGATCTTACTTCTGGGCAACAACTCACTTATTTACTCATCTCCTCGTGTTAAAAAATATAACAAAATTGAACCTTCCAATCAATATCATTGGGAATAAATAGTGTTATGATAATTTTATTTTTGGTTTTCTGGTATTGGACAAAAGGATAGTATGTGATTGTATAATTAAACCCAACATAGAATAATAGAATCATAAACATTCATTTTTCTCTCATCAGCTTAATAAAAAATATTAGCAAATGAAATGTATATTTTTGAAGACATTTTTAAATGTATGTATATATACATTAAGCATGATAATTTTTTTGTATAATGAACTATAAAGAAAATATAGATACATTACAATAACAATGTATATGTTTCTATAAAACAGAAGTAGTAACTTACTTAATTATTTTTTCTCCAGAACTAGTTCTTTTAGGACTCATGTCAATATTAAAGTAATCACTATTAATCATGAAGGAATTTTCTTTTTCTGGATTTCTTGGAGCAATTGTCATTTCTTCTTTAGAACGATATGCAACTGTTACAGAAATTGTTCCAACTGGAGTGTGTACTTCACCAATTTTATGTATTTGAGGTTTGCCTCCAAGTAAGTGAACCTATTATTAAAAAATGCAAAAGAAATTACATATTTAGAGTAAATCCCATATTTTAGTTTTGACTTTTCCTTTAACCATTTTTCTATTCATTATGTTTAATCTTTTTTTAAGAATTAAAGTTCGTCCATCATCATTTAGTATTAACTCTTACAGTTGGCAAATCACAATTATGCCCAATAAAAAACAAAATAAAATAAATCACTAAAGAATGCTTATAAATAACCTAAACTAATATATAAAACTATGAAAGCATACATATAAATACATGCATGCACATACATACATATGTACATATACGGGTATGTATGCATATATGCACTCAAACATATTCATATAGATATATGTCTGAGTAGATCAGTTGCAAAAATGATTAAAAAATTGGTTAAATAAAGCAAGGCACTTTAAAAATAATAATTATATACAAAACAATTTCAGCAAGACATCCCTTATTAACAACTACAATTATTAGAATATTCATATCTGCTGCCAACATACAAAGTAGAATATATACAGAATGATGTCATGTAAAGTTCAAGAAATCAATAAGTAAACAAGACTTCCTGTGTGTGTGCAATTACAAATTACATATATATTCAAAAATAAAATTATAAATAACACAAAAGTATCAATTTGATTTAAAGTTATGGAACATTAATATAATGTTAAAAACTACTTTTATAATTATGAAATTTCTTATCTGCATAGATTGTGTTAAAACTTTAGAATTTTTGGTATGTATTATAGGTTGCTGCTATGTCTCATAAATGTCAATTCTAAAAACTGTCACCTAATAATGCTTTTAAAAAAGGAAAAAATATATGGCTTTGCATGAGATCTTGTCAAGTTATGGATGATAAAAAGGAGTAGGACTTAAACAAAATTAGAGAAAATTGTGTCAGTGATAAGAAGGGCTTAGACTGAAATTACAGATATTTAAAACACTTAACTGTAGGCCATACAAATAATTAACAGTTATACAACTGATCAAAACTTTCATCTCATTACCAAATTGGAAAAACATCTCTTTTGTTTTCACCATAAATAATGCATATCTTCTTTTACTTAAATTTACAAAAAATTATATCATTGCAGAATCATAAAACTAAAAAATATTTTGTTGGTTTTATGCAATGAGTATAAATACAAAACCTGACAGTATATATGAGTTGCGGATACGAAAGGCTAACTTAACAAAAGGTTGTTGCGAAAAAAACATGTTTGAAAATTTTCCAATAAGGGCAAACTTAATAAAAAAAAAAAGTATTCAAGGTATTGTATTTGTGGGATGTCTCATATTTGGTTTATTATCTCATAATAACTAATATATTTATATGATAAATGGAAAAAAAAAATATATCCAATGTCGAGTTCACCAGACAGGAATTGTCCACAGAATATATGCAATCTTCCATTTTACACTGAAAATTACACCTGCAGATTATATGTCATTGCAAATTATAGGCAGGAAATTATAGTATATGATTTTTGTTACCATAATGAATTTTTTAATTTGATTTGCAGGTTGTACATCTATAATATTTATTTAATAAATATATTAAAATAAACTTATAAAGTCTCAATATTTTGCATGGATAATTCAATAAAAATTCAAATCAATTACATAAGTTGTAAGACTTACTAATGTTTTATTTTTAATTTTTTTTTTTTATTTCTTTGTTTTTATTTGAATTCAATTGTAAACTATAGCATTGCCTGAAAATAAATAAGTAAAAGATAATAGCATTTATTATCTGATGGATAAATAAAGATCATGAAGTTAATTGAAATATCACATTTTTTTTAAAAGATTAAATTGTTTCTTAAATAAAAAGAAAAAAAAAAAAATGCTGCCTACTTAAAATAAATATATTTACAAATAAACAAATAAAATATTTCGATAAATTTTTAAAAAATAGAAAGGCATTCCAAATCATAGCTCAATACAATTTATGAAAAAAGATTTAAGCGCAAAAAATAACTTGTTTTAAAAGAAGTCTCTATATAGTGCTGTTTATTAATTCAACATTGCAAGATAACTGCGTGTTAATCAAACATAAAATTAAATTTATGAAAAAAAGCATTTAGAATCTGTCAAATAAAAAAAAAAGGTATTAATAAAGATTTATTCAAAATAAAAGGAGTAATAGTATCCATCAAGATAATAATATAGGCAATGGAACCTATGCCCTTATTTCATTCAGTGAAAACCATAAAGTTAAAAGTCCAAGTGGAACATTCAACTGTTAAAAAAGGAAATTAACAAATTTATACATTGGGCAGTCTCATCTTATCAGATAAAGATTCAAAGCAGTGCTACACAGTTTACACTGGTGAAAGAAAAACTAGAACACCCACTTGAAGACTCCTGGTATCACATTTATCCTGTCCATTGTAACAATGTTTTTCATGGAGAGATCTTCATCAGAACCTACAGATGCTGTGCAGACCTATGATTCAATGTGCTCCAGAACAAATCTGATGAGTTTAGGTCAGTGAGTATGAAAATAAAGCTGGATATGTGGCACTCAGGAAATATGGGACTGTGGTATTCATTGTGGATTGATGTATCATGCATCAACCACATGTCCCTTTCTTTATGTGATTAACGGACAACCCAAATAAATTGGGATGCCGTTCAGGAAGGCAAAAATATGTTGCACAGGTAAATGTTCTACTAACTGACAAGGATCCATAAAGATATCAAAGATACCTACCCAGATATTTAGATAAAATCTGCAAATGCTTATGAGAGATAATTTGTGGGTGACTTTCAGACAGAAGTATTGGTTTTGCGAGTTTTGAAAATGCCTTTCTAGTCAAATGACTCCATCATTGCAGAATACGACAATTTGCAGATTTGTGTCATCAGGAGCTTAACACAAACAAATCAGCAGGAATAGTCATCTGCATACCTTTTGCCCATGGGCGGAGTGATTATATACATGTACAACTTTCCACACTGTGACAAACATTAGAGTAAGTGTTTTGCCCGCATATTTATAGAAAGAACTGCTGCGAATTTCTCCAAGTATATAGGCCATAGATTCCATTATAAATATTGATGAATACTATCAATTTCTTAATACTTAATTTAGTCATCAGAATAAGAGCATTCAATATTCTTTACCTGAGGTTCTCCAGGATAAATTCTGTATAATAACACAAAGGTTGTAGCACTTTGTCCATGTGAAAGCTTAAATGCTGGAATAGCTCGAGTAACACTAATAATTGACTTAAGAAGCACCGTTAAATTACTGAAAATGATGTCTGGATATGCAAATCTTTTATATTTTGGATCCCAAAATGTTTTTGAATTGATCAACCGCAGACTCCAAGCTTCTAACACTAATTTGTCACCTTCAGCAGTTTTTAATAGTGTCTCAATGCAAAGACAGAATTCTTCCAATGGATTTATATTAGAACATGCTTCTCTCATTTTTGCTTGTATTTCAGGATTATCATCAATAGCTATTCCAAACTAAAATGAATTGAAAAAAAATATATCTATCAATTTAAAAGAAAACATAATTTCAATTAAAGTTTTAAATTACTTAGAAATTATTATTTAAAACAAACGGAAAAATCATAAACTTATAATAAATATGCTGCAATATCAAAATTTAAAAAAAAAAAAAAAACATTTTTAAAATCGATAATCTACAGATAAAATATCTCATATAATAACACATATATCATCATGAGTTAAATAATTAATTAAAAAGTTATAAATTAAAACTTTTTCTTTTGATTTCTTTAGTTTGATTCACTGTGACAAGGCGGTAATAGCCAAATGGGAAAATCTAAGTAACTTGTAATAACATATCTATATAGTATACAGACTTCATATAAAAATTAGTTAACTGAAAAAAATCATATTTGCCTTTAAATTTGCTGTGTCTAAAGTATATATGCAGTCTACTTTTATTTTTGCAAACCACAAAGAAATTGCATAATTAAATTATTTGAAAAATGAATTCTAATGCAGAAATTTTTTAAAAAAAACCAATAAAAAAATTTACCCATTTCAAAAATTACATTTCCTTTATATTTATCACAGAATATTGAAAATGTAGTTTTCTTTCAATGTTGATTTGAAATAACCAACTGAAAAAAAATAACGGTACTTACTTCTTTGTACAAATATTTCAAATTCTGTGATAATTATTCCCTATTTAATGGCTTATACGAAAAATTAAATTGACTATTTGATATCATAAAAAAATCTAGATTTCAGAAGCTTACTAACTTTACTTAATTAAGAATCCATAGATATGTATGACAAACTGATTTATCAATAAGCTGAATAAAAACCCTAATTTTATGAAATAAACCTGCTTCTGCTTAAGTAAAGATTTGGTTTAAATAAGATAAAGCATATGCTTATTTAATATATAAAAATTACAGTAATATTTTATAAAGCATATGTTTCATTAAATATTACTGTAATTTTTTTATATTTATTATAAGTCGCTCATGAAGTATTAATTTTTAACGGCTTTAAATTTCACAATGTAATAATTATTTCACAAAAATAGAAAAATTAGCACTCCTCTATTATACATACAGTACTTTTACATTTAATAAGATATATGTTAATCTACATTAATTATATATTTATTATCTCATTTAATGTTCTTTTTCATTAAATGAGATAATAAACAGATGCATAGTTCATTTACATTAGATATTAAAAAATCAGCTATTTAAATCTAAGAAATAATAAATGTTTCTTACAATATTGTTTCCAAATGATTTATGATCACTACGATTCCTCCTTTCGCCACATCGTGATTGAACAATAGCTTGGGGAAATTTGGAAATGAAACCTATTATATATTTTTCCAAATTCTTTTGATTTATAACAGAAAACTTTTCAAGTGATGTTTGTTCCATAGTGATATAATCTGTGAAATACGTTATCAATATATCGTAATTCTAAAATGTCTTACAACAGTCATGTAGCCTAAACTGCAAGTACCTACAGGGAAAAAAATTTTTTTAATCAGAAATAATGCAATACTTATAATTATTGGACTTATGTATTAACGCCACCGCAGCTACAGATTTGGCAGTTTTTAAGTGGTGCCAATCTGCACTTAAAATTTGTGTGACAAATCATAAAATATATAAAACACTTTATTTAATAACCAAGTAATCAATCTGATTTCGGTGGAAAATGGGCGATACAGAGTTTAACATAGATTCCAAACAGTCTCTATTTTGGCGCATTGGCAGCTCTTTATTGGCGCAGCTTCTGCTGCGGTGGCGTTAATACTTAAGTACCTAATTATTTTACATTTATAACCACCGTTTTTTTATTACTAGATAAGCAAAATTTTTAAAATTAATTTTTGATATTTTATAAATAATGGTATAGTATTCTAATAAATAGTGCATGCATTTTTATGCAATAAAGCATTACTATCATTTTAGAAAAAGGGTGATAAATAATGAACATTTTACAAAAAGGACGTCAAAATTTAAATAACTGATAATAATTTTTTTTCTATAGAAGGGATCCCTTCATTTCTTTGATGACTGCTGCTTCCTCTATTAAAATGTAGATAAAAAGACTAACAGAAATAATGAGTTCCAGCCTGGTAGAAATTGCAGGGTTAATAGCAAAAATTCACCAAAACTGGATCAGCATCTAATGTGGAAAATCTTAAATTCTATCGGAATATAAAAGTGAAAACTAAACATTCAACATCATGAAAATATAAAAATTTTCCAAGTTGCAGTAAATATCTTAAGTTGTATTTAATAAACATTTATACGTAAATGTAACTTAAATTAGAATTAATTTAGCTTGTTTCCCACCATTATAATTTACTAAACACCAATTAATGTCTTATTATAAATTTTATAAAATATAATGCAATGATATAATAAGCAATATAATTGTAATGTTTAATTTTGAAAATTTATTATGCTAAATAATATTATACTGTAATATTATAAATTTTTCCTTTAACACATAAAAATATGGAGGCAATAATAACGTTGAAGTATATAAGTACTTTTTCTTCAATAGATTTTGTAAAATTCAGTTTAATATACAAATATTAGTCAATAACTCTCCCTTCCCCCAAAAAATCTGGAATGACATTTTGCAGAAAACATAAAAATTTAACATTCTTCAAGAAATAAATGGCACCCTATCAATTATTTTTATTTGATATAACTATTATTTACTTTATGAACCATTTATACCCATTATTTTTTATGGTTATAAATGATTAGATTAAAAAACAGCATGATTTGGATAGAATGTAATTTAACCCATGTTATTGCTAATATATTTTTTAAAGGGATGAGTTATATCTAGTATTTCTAATTTGGACATACTTTGAAAGTGAAAGAAATTTGGCTAATGACCAAATTTGACCTCAAACCTGTTTCAAGTGTAGGTTATAAACTGTATTGTTACCTCCTTATTTTAATCAAAATAGTTAATATAATCATGAAAGGTTGTCTAAACACGAGATTCTCCAACTGCATAGATATCATGTCCAAAGATATAATATATATTCCATAAACAGAAATTAAATTATTCTAATTGAAAAAAGAATAAAAATATTGAAAAAATGTTAATAAATCAAAATTATAATTAAAAAATAATTATGCTTTGCACAAAAAGTAAATCAAGTATTTACTATAAAAGCAACACTGATTGACACTTTAAAAACATTTAAGTTTAAAATGTAACAATTAATCCGAAAACTATTTCATAACTTTTACTATTACTTTCATATCTTTACAGTGGTTGTTTTTGCTTTGACAACTATAAAAATTTAATATCCTTAAAAACTGCATGCTTACAAATAATTAAAAATATAGATCTAAAAAAATGTGTTTTAAAAAGTTGCATCCTCTACTACATTAATTTTTTTACAAGGAGAAAATAAAAATACAATGATTTCATTTCAAAATATATGTAATCATTAATTTCAAGCATTTAAATTAAATCTTGAAAACCTAATACTAGTTTTATTAACTAATTAATTTAAATTTTTCAACAGTGGAAAAATAAAAATTTATGGTTTATTTCAATATATACATAATGATTAATTTCATGAATTACTATTTTTAAAAGACTTTATTTTTAAAAAACTTTAATTTTAAATACTTTACCCTTCTCCTTTCTGCTATATAACTGATACAAACGAAATTGATTACAATATCAAAGATAACTACGAATTACAGATAAAAACATTTAAATATAATTTTTTTAAAGTACAATTGATATCATATAGTTATCGGATTCATTTTAAGTGGAAATGCGACATATTAATTAAAAGCCCATCCGTTTCTAAGACCTTAGAGAAAACTAACACATCCATGTATATTAATGTTTTCCTATTTTATTGCAAATAGTATTAATTGAAGATACTGCACTATTTTAAAATTATAGTGTAATATAACTGAAAATTTTTATGCAAAAAAAAATAAAACAACCTGAATGTGAAATTTCTACATTACTGAACAAAAACAAAATTCATTACAGAAGTAAACAATATTCCGAAAACTGTGACATGTAAGTTCGTATAAAATTTTGTTGATAATTTACACCTTATCCGTTAGAAATACTCTTCGAAAAACATCCAATGAAATTGCAGCAATTGAGTATCATCTTGAGAGAAACATACGAGTGCTACCTTTAGCGATATTCGCGTTTTGTAATAAAAATGAGCATTCATGTATAATATAATATCATTTGACAAATCCTAAAATAATGCAGTTTTCAAAAACTGCTGTTCATTCATTGTTTTTTTTTTTTTTTTTTATGTTATCGTATATTTAATCTACTATTTTATCAGGAGTATAATGGGTTTTTTTTTTTTTTTTCATTATCATATTAATGGAATGCCATGCATTTTATAATGCATTTAATAAAAGTTTTTAACTTTCAAATTTCTATTCACAAATCTTTGCTAAATATTTGAAATATATTTTGTTTTACAACCTTATTGCTTTTTTTTTTATTTAGTTTAAGATACTACGTTCTTAAAAGAAGTGAGAATTTTTGTGATGTTTTATATACTGACCATTTTAAATTTCCATTTAAAAATGACTATTTCAACACATTATCGTTTGGACTTTGAGCTGAGCGGACGTGTTTTTTCCTCTCCCTCAATTCTGTTTGTTTTCTAATGTTTCACCTCATTGGTATGTGATTTTTTTCCCCTCTTATTCTGTCTTAATCTCTTTATTACCTTTCTCTATTTGATTTCTTTGGTTCTATGTTATTATTTTGTTGTATAAAATGAGTAGCTAAATTCTAGAATTCTTTTTTTAGAACTTTTAGCTAAATTAGAATTCTTTTTAGAACTTTTCTAAATTTAGAATTTTTTTTTTTTTCCTTCTGTATTTTATTGTGTAGGCACAGAATTGTTCGGGTTTTTTTAGCTACGAGCGTTTCTCACTGCCTTTACTCAGTAAAGTGCATATTTATTTTCTGTTTTAATCAGTAGTTTTTTTAAATATTTGGTTTTGTTTATTTTATTCTGTTGTCGAGGGAGTTTCGCTCTCCTCAAACAGCACAACCATGTCTCTCTCCCCTGCTGATCAATCAACCAGTATGCTTCATTTGATTGACGTTAATACTAACCCGACAGCGTTTAACTTTATTCAAGAAATTGATCAACTTAATGTTAGCATTAACAATTTTCATTATTCATTGAGTGCGAAAGCCTCAATGATCATCTGAACAACATTGAAAATTGCTTAAAAATTGAACCTCAAATACCTAATTTAGATATTTTTATACAACTTACGCTTTCTAATAAAATAAAAACTTAAGGAAGCAAATGAGTCTCATCTTGCTGAAAATCAATGATTCAAACAACTCGGTAACTACTCCTACTAAAAAGAAAAACTTAAGGCCACACAAAAGGAAAGAAAAATTTAGCTAAACGGCCTAATACCAGTGATCCCACTGTTATCAAGTTATCTTCCAAATTTGCTTGCCTTAACCCCGATGAAAGTCTTGGTCCTAGTGATGCAGACAACATACCTCCTGCTAAAATTGAAGACATTTCAAAAAATGTTGATAAATTACATCTGGACGAAAACAGTATGGAAACAGATCTCACTAATGACCAGAATATTGCTTCTTCTTGTCTTGCACCCCATACTATTAAATATGTTCCTCAATTATAATAGACAACATACAAAATTCTACTGAAATTCTTAAGAACTTCAACCAGATTACAAATTCAAAGATTGAAGGAAGCCTTTCTGGAGGCAAATTAAAAGTTTTTCCAACCACGCCTGATGACTACAGATCCATACGGAAGCAAATTGATCACCTGAAACTTAAAAGTCATACATTTGAATTGCCCCAAGAAAAGCAACTTAAAGTTGTAATTCGCGGACTGCCTTCAGATCTCCCAATTGATGTCATCATGCAGGAACTCCAAATTCTCAACTTTCATCCTGAATTCATCACTCCACTTCGTAATAGTGCTGGTACCGGCAATCTACCTCTGTACCTAATAGTTCTACCAAAAAATGAACAAAACAAAAGAATTTTCGACCTATCCACCTTATATTACTTTAGGGTCCAAGTTGAACCACTCAAAAGAAAATCAGGACCCAGCCAATGCTATAAATGTCAAGAATTCTATCATCATAGCAAATTCGGTACAAGAGACACTCGATGTCTCAAATGTGCTGGACCTCATGCCACCAAAGAATGAACCAAAAGGCCAGATGAAGCTCCCAAATGCACCCTTTGCTCTGGAGAGCATACTGCAAATTTCTCAGGTTGTCCTAAAAACCCTGCTAATTTCACTCCTGCTCCTCCCACGAAGGTCAACGTTTAGACGGAGAGACTTAAAAACAAGCACAACAAATGAAGCCTGAGAACTCCAACCAATTGTCTCTTCACGCTCGTCAGAAGGCTTCTCCAACTCTTCCTCCTTCTTCAGATGACTTTCCAACTCTTCCTACCCAGACCTCTCACCATACTACTTCTTCCAATACTCTGCAGGCTTCCACGGAAAAGCCTCCAATTCCACTCATTCTGCAACAATTAGTTGGGGTACTTTCAAATCTTTCTGTTTTAATAAATGCTCTTCAAAATCAACCAGTCAATAACATTCAATAGATCGACCAATAATTCTATCTTATGCGTGACATGGAACTCCAATAGTCTTAAAGGAAAAATTAATGAATTTCAAAATTTTATTTCTGAAAATAAACCTCATGTAATTGCTCTCCAAGAAACACATCTTCGACCAGGCGATTCCTTCAAAATTCCAAAATATATCATATATCGCTCCGATCGTCTTACCCACAGAGGAGGAGGCATGGCTATCTGCATTCATAAAAATATTAATCATCATCAAATTCATTTTACTACAACCAGCTTTGAAAACTCTGCTATCGTTATTAATCTCAAGAATAATCTAAAAATTACTGTTGCTAGCATTTATCGCCCTCCAATTGGTAGATTCCTCACACAAGAACTTGATACAATAGCGAACTCCAATCAACAAGTACTTCTACTTGGTGACTTCAATTCCAAGCATCCTGCATGGAATAATGGACGCAGCAACATAAATGGTTCTATTCTCTTCGATTGGACAAATCTTAATGCATTCAATGTTATTGCTCCTAATGATCCCACATATTTCTGCCTTCACAGTCCTTGCAATAGTACTCTTGACATCGCACTTCTTAAAAATTTAAACGCCGGGCCTGCTTCTTCTATCAACGATCTTTCCAGTGATCATAACCCTGTGATAGTTGAAGTCTCTCATAATTCATTTACGCCCTTCCTCAATAGCATAATCACAACTACCAATTGGAATATTTTCACTAAAATTCTCTCTCAAAGCATTCCTGGTAATCCAGTCATCTCCAATATTCAAGATATTGACAAAATAATTGATAAATTTAACTATGCTGTTACTTCTGCTATCAACCTTGCTAGCAAATCTAAAGAACTCAGTACACCACACCAAAAACTTCCTACTGAAATCACCTCTAAAATTGCGGAAAAAAAAAAGAATTCGTAAATTATGGCAAGATACCAGGTTTCCTCCGTTCAAGCAATCCGTCAACAAGCTTCAAAAAGAAATAAAGCAAATGATTCACAAATTAAAAAATGACAGATGGAATGAATTTTTATTAGGCCTAAATCCAGAAGATAATTCTTTCTTCAAAATTAACAAACATTTTACCAAAAATATCCCAAAATTCCTCCACTGGTTGGATCCACAGGTCTTATATTCTCATCTTCTGATAAAGCGAACTCTTTTGCTGAAAACCTTGAACTCTCCTTTCAAGAAAACACTGAACCTTGCGATTACTCTCAAATTGAGCATGTTGAAGATGCAGTAACTTCCTTTCTAGCTGATCATCAAAATTATCATAACAATATTTTTTTTTTCTCCATCTGACATAGTTAACTTAATCAAGAATCTCAACATTCGGAAATCTTCTGGACCTGACAACATTCCAAATAAAGCCTTAATGTGTCTCCCCCTTAATGCCATTACTCATCTTGCAAAAATCTACAACAGCTGTACTAAATATCACTACTTCCCTCCTATCTGGAAAAAAAGCAAATATCATCATGTTCCCTAAACCTGGCCAAGATAGGAAATTTCCTCAAAATTATCGGCCCATCAGTCTCCTTAGCTGTGTAGGAAAACTTTACGAAAAACTCTTAGTGAGACATATTACTTCTTTTTGCGATAAAAATTCCATAATTCCAGCAGAACAATTTGGATTCCGTCAACATCACTCAACTTGTCATCAACTTCTACGTGTCACCAATATCATCACTGAAGGATATAACTATAAATTTTTTACAGGAGGTGTCTTTCTAGATGTCAAAAAAAGCTTTCGATCGACTGTGGCACAATGGATTGATCTACAAAATGATCAAACTTCAATTTCCAACTTGGATCACACTTATCATTACAAATTATCTTAAAAATAGAACCTTTCAAGTTCGACTTCATAATGAATTCTCCAAAATCGGTCGTATTTGTGCTGGTACACCTCAAGGAAGCGTACTAAGTCCTATTCTCTACAATATCTTTACCTATGACTTTCCTCAGTGCACTAACATTTCCACTTGCCTATTTGCTGACGATTCTGCTGCTCTTGCCCAAGGTGCTTCTATTCTTTATGTCATCAATACTCTTCAAAATTTTCTGAATATCCTAGAGGATTGGCTAACTAAATGGCGCATCGCAATTAATGTCTCTAAATCTCAAGCTATCATTTTCCGAAAAGGACACGCCAGACAACCATATATTAATCTCTCCCTTTTTGTTCAACAAATTGAATGGGCGACTAATATTAAATATCTCGGCTTAATTATAAACAATAAACTTACGTTTCGAGCTCATATTCAAAAAAAAATCAAAGAAAAATGTTGGAAAAAAAAATTTTATCTCACTCTACCACTCATTAATAAATTTTCTAAATTAACTTTGTCAAACAAACTTCTTCTCTACAAACAAGTTCTCAGGCCCATCCTTACCTATGCTGCCCCAATCTGGGGTCTAGCTGCACAATCTAACAAGAAATCTGTACAAATTATTCAAAACAAACTTCTTCGTATTATCACTGGAGCACCCTGGTTTGTCCGCAACTCTACAATTCATCAAGATTTAAAAATTGACTCTATTGACAACTATATTACTAAACTTTCTAGAAATTTCTTCAATACCATTGCTACTCACGAAAATCCTCTCAACAAGGCACAAACTATATTTACGCAATTGAATGGAAAATACAAGTATCCTTTCTCTACTTCTAAATGGAATCGAAGCCTCAAACCACCATAATTTCCTGCTCACTTATCGCTTTTTAGATATTTTACTTCATCGCATATTTACTGATCATAAATTTCTTGTTACGTTTCCATACCGATGATTTACATTTTTCTTACTTTCTTTTTTTTTTTCTCTCATCATACGATTACTATTATCTATTTATCATGACTTTTCTTTCCTACTTGTCTTCACATACCATTGAGTAGATGAACGCTTCGCGTTCAGGCACTCGACATCTTTATTCAACAATGATGACTATTTCAACTTGATGAAAATCGCTAAAAGCTTTTTTTTTTTATTTGAGAGGCTAAGGTAATTGAGGGAAAATCTAAAATAGGTTGTGAAAATTAGCTATGCATGATATATTAACTGTTTGAAGCCGAATTTAAAATAATTTTGGAAAACAGACAAAGTGAACCAAATGTGTATGTGAGATGAAATTTGTAACTTTTACTGGACAAAATACATTTATTTTCTGTCATGAATCCACAGAATCCTATAATCTTCAGTCGTAAATTTCAGTTGTAAAAATAAAAGATATTATAAAGTCGCAACAGCGTGTTATCATTGGACGATTATCACAGTTATCATAAACAGACAAAGTGAACCAAATGTGTATGTGAGATGAAATTTGTAACTTTTTACTGGACAAAATACATTTATTTTCTGTCATGAATCCACAGAATCCTATAATCTTCAGTCGTAAATTTCAGTTGTAAAAATAAAAGATATTATAAAGTCGCAACAGCGTGTTATCATTGGACGATTATCACAGTTCGCAATTGAGCACGTAAAAATTGGCAACTTTCTCCGGATCCGCAGTCTAAACAACTCAACAATAATGCGCAATCTAAACTTCGCAATAGCATCAAAAAGTTTAAACATGAACTACAAGCTACAAAACCTTATTACTGAAGACAATTCTTTCTAGCACACTACGAGCAGTCTTAATATAAAACGTATTGCCATCCACCATTTAACTAACCCTGACTATGCTAATAACAAAGCTGTTACTAACCAGCAAAAAGCTGAAAATCATTCTACTGCTTATCAAGATCAATTCAAAGATAATGATATTCAGGACTCTATTACTAATGACTTAGTTTACTCTAAAATTGATTCCTTTAACAATACTTGTGCTCCCGTGATTTCTCACTCTATTAATCCTTCCGAAATTATTCAGCTGATCAAAGATACTAAAGTTAATAAAGCACCTGGAATTGACAACATCACCAATAAAATGCTTAAGAAACTTCCCATCAATATCATTTTTATTATTACTAATATTACTAATGCTATTCTCAAACTTGCCTATTATCCCTCTTCTTGGAAAATCGCTCGCATTCTTCCTATTTTTAAACCGGGCGAAGATGCTGCTAACCCCTTCAATTATCGACCTATCTCGCTTCTTCCTACTTTGAGCAAAATTATTGAAAAAATCATCCTTAAAGAGTATCTTAATCATCTCAATAGCAATCATATTATTATTCCTCAACAATTCGGATTTATTCAAAACATGTCTACTGTTCATCAAATTTATAGAGGTTCTGAAACCATAGCTACTGGACTTAATAAAAAATCTATCACAGGCATTGTATATCTAGATATTGCAAAGGCTTTTTGACAAAGTATGGCTCCAGGGTCTCATCTACGAACTTATATTTTTCAATTTCCCTCCGCGCTTCATTAAGCTTATTGTCAGTTATCTCACTAATCGAAAATTTCTTGTCACTGTTAATTGCACAGACTCGAGCATTAAACCCATGACTGCTGGCATTACTCAAGGCTCTGTTCTTGCACCTCATCTTTTACTATCGTTATGAATGACATTCCTCAAAAACCTAACATTTCTCTCTGTCTTTTCGCTAATGATACTGCTATTCTTGTTCAAAATAAAAATATCAATTATATTGCTTCTATGCTTCAAAAATATATTTATCTTCTTGAAAATTGGCTAAGTAACTGGCGTATCAAACTCAACGTTACTAAAACTGAAGCCGTTCTCCATACTTGGAAACGTCCTAATATTCCTAATATTACTATTTTTAGCACTCCTTTAACTTGGTCAAATGAAGCAAAAATATCTTGGAGTCATACTTGACAAGCACCTTACCTATCATTCTCACGTCAATTATATCAAAAATAAATTCAATATGGCTGTTAAAAAACTCTACTCTCTTATCTCTCGCAATAGTCATACCAACATTGATACTAAAATTCTTATCTATATGGTCTACTTGCGTCCGATAATAACATATGCCAGTCCAATATGGGGATCCGCTTGCAAGTCTAGAATCAGAGATATTCAAACTCTTGAAAATAAAGTATTACGCATCGCAGTTCAGGCACCGTGGTTTGTCAGAAATAAAGATATTCTCACTGCTCAGGGAATTCTTTCATTTAAAAATGTTATTCACAAGCTCGAAACTAATTTTTATAATAATATTCCTAATAATCCTAATACTCTGCTCAAGAGCCTTCCTGATTATGACATTACTCTTCCCATCAATAATGAACGCCCGCGTACTTCACTGAACATTTTAACTAAATAATATTTTTATCAGATCTATCTATTTGTTATTTTATTTATGCTATATTTGTATTTAAATTCTAACTTTTTTTTTTTTTACTTTTATATATACCGAGCAAGCCATATTTCTCTTACAACACCATCCTCAATGAAATCATCCAGATAGAAGTGCATGGCAGCTAATGCTGCCAATTTACTCGTTAAAGTCAAATTGTTGTTGTTGTTGTGAATCATTGGACGATTTCCGCCTTTCTTTGACACACTATATACCAATAAATTCTTATGTTTATATGCATAGCATAAAACTGACGAAATAATTTTCAGTTTGAAAGAAAAATTTTTATGCTACTATTATATAAAAAATTATGTTCTATATTCAAGATTTTAGAAACCGGAAAGAAGGTATAAGTTTAAGAATTATGGTGAAAACAATATAGATAACATTTTTTGTGACGATTTTAAATTTCATATTTGCTAAAGAGATGAGTACCTTGATTAATAACAAGTTTAATTATTAATTTGGATTTTTTTTCACAGCGTTTTTAATTCTTTTTCTATTCCACAGTTTTTCAAACACACATCGGCTTATGATCCGCGAAGCATTTTGCCTAATTTTTTTAAAAAATCTGTTTTCCTTCTATCGTCCACAACTGTTAGGACCCTTTCTTTCCCCTTCATATAAAGTTAGTACTTTTTTTTAATTTTTATTTTGGAAAAAAATATTTTTAGGTGTTGTTGTTATAGAACAAATGTTTATTAAACTTCTTTGAAAAGTGCTATAGATTGTATATGATTACTTATATCCCACATCTCGAAATTTTATGGGTTTTTTAGGGTATAATCCACGGTTATAAGTGCCAAATTGCGAAACTACTTTATCAATGATGGAAAGTGACACAGAAATTAAAGTTTTAGATTTGAATTAAATAATTAATGTCCATTAACCCAACAATGCCATTAAATAAGGTTTACATTGCATCACTAATGCAAACTCTTTAACTTTATCTTATTTTTAGTACAAAAAGATTTTCCAAAAAAATGTTTTTAAGTTTCTGTAAAATCTAAGAAAACAGTTTTGAAATATAAAAAGTTTAGTCTATTTATATAATATAACAAAAAAAAAAAAAAAAAATTTTAACCTTTTGGAAATTTAGAAATACATTAAATCTAAGTAATAGAAGATCGTAAAATAACAAAGGTAACAGGCCAAAATTTACTTCATACCAGCACATTACACGATTATTAATGATTAAAAAACATTGTAAATTTGTCAAGGTCTCAAAACATTAACCAATCAAATTCATTTTAATAAAAATATTTTAAAAGATCACGTAAAAGGATTTGATTGACATTTGTTAAATTTTATCGCTGCTTTGAACAAAATGAAAAAAAAAAAAAAAAAAAAAAAAACATGTTATATATAGGTAAATTACTTCAAGACATCAAAAATTATTTACAACTTTTAAATGTAAGAATTCAAAATGATTTGGATTCAACAATAGCGTCTCAGGCAGAAAAATCCGCATGATACAATAAAATATTACTATTAGAAAAGAACGAGAAAAAAATGATGGAAAGCAAATTTGATTGATATTAAAATCGAGTTGTCAAAGTTAAATATACAAAATATTTTGTAAGCAGTAAAAATATATAAAAAGAGAAAAATTTCCCAGCAAATAAAGAAAGACAATTTTTGCTGAATTTTTATAGGAGGGAATCGTTAAATTTTATGGCCCAACATTTAAATTTCTTTCTTTAAATATATAAAAAGAAACCCTTTTTAATTTTTTTTTATTTTGAAATTGATCTATATGAATATATATATACATATATATATATTCGAATTTTCTGACTATGGAATACGGATATTAGTTAGTAATTATTATATTAATTTATTAGAATTGATTACGAGACTTTATGCGCATTTATTCAATTAATGGACATTGTTTATAACGGTAAGATGTAACAAGTAATATATAAAAAAAAATTTAAAGTCAATTCCTACTTTTTTTCCACTATATTGCTGAAAGTCCTTAATAAATAATTTTCATTTATTTTTTTAAGTTTATCTGGCGCCATCTATTGGTAGATATATGCTACTTAAATCTGAAAAAAATTAAAATTAATTAATTATAATTTAATTACTGAATGATTATTTAAAAAAACTGTATTAACATCAAGTGTCTTCCACTACAAGTTAAAAAAAAAAATGTATTTGAACTTGAGTGGATGAATAAAAAGTATTTTATTAACGATTGAAAATTTGAACCATATATATATAGAGAGAGTATGCTAATAGAAGGAATTGAAAAAAGTTCTTACCCCTCGGATACATACTCAAATAATTACGCCAGATTTTTACATTCAACAGCATTGTTATGAAACTCTCATAAGACTTTTATTAGAGACTTTTATTATTTGTTATTATAATTATTATTATTTTTTTATTATTTGTTAAGAGACTTTTTATATTTTATTTGACTATTTTTTTAAAAAATTTTACATAGTCTTGTTTTACGAAATTGTTCGTCTAAATATTTTCATATCTCAATTGAGAATTTAGCTGGGAATAAAAACTGATTAAAATACGCTAAACCGTTAAAACTGCGCTTTTTACAATTAACCTTATATTTATATTATTAATCATAAAAAAATTACAAGTTCTAAAAAAATACTATTTTCTCATGAATTGCTTATGCTTTGTAGAAAATTGTAAACGCTTTATGCGATAATTGAGTATCCTATTTTTCAAAAAACACTTTGGAATTTTGCTAAAAGTGATGGACTTTTTTTCCAATAAAGTTTAAATTTCTTCTACACATCGACGTCTCAAGAAGTCAATTTGAAAAATTTTAAGATCATGAGTGATTATTTTATTCTGAGTTAAAATGTCTACCGCATTATGTGATGTATATACTAATCATATTATATTTTTACTTAAACAAAAGACATATCTTTTTTTACCATAAATCCTTCCCATATTTATAACATTATTTCATATAAATTTCCCAAATAAAATCTCTGACTTCAAAAATGTTAAAATTTTCATTAAAAAAGTCCGTTTTCATTGATCGAAATTGTTAAAAATTATTTCCTTAATTTAATAATAAAAAAATAGTAAATTTTATTTATAAATTAATTTATTTTATTTTATTTTTTTTTATCAATAATTATTAGTAATATGTAATTAAAATAATTAATCTTAACTTTTTTTTTTTCATTATTCAATTTTCTACTACTACAATATAAAAATAACAAAAATTACAAGGTAAGTTTAATACATATGTATTTACATATGCACAATCCAAAATTTCCATGATTGTTAAAATTTTTAAATAAACATTAGTGTCAAAATGTCGTGTTAGATGGCGCCATGATACTATTTAGGATCTTCCTTGGGGAAATTTAGGTTTGGTTTGGCTTGTCGCTCTACGATCATTTTGGCCACACTTCAAGCCAATCAAATCGGGGCCAACAGCTTAACATGGATTCCGAACCCCCAACAAACATCCATGCCCTCCCAGGATTCGAACCTGATGCAACAACGGCCAGAGAGCTAGCCAATTAACCATCAGGCCGCAGAAATTTTGGTTGCATTATACGTTCTTAGCTTTAAAACCCATTTGTTGCAAGTTCAAGATAAGTTTTCCCCCAAAAGTGCAAATGTTTATGATTTTTTTTTTTTGTAAAGTAATCTTACAGAAATATTTTTGTGTGTTTATAAAGAACTTTTCCAAATTAATTTTGAATATGAGCTCGAAACGTAAGTTTATTGTCTATAATTAAGCCGAGATATTTAATATTAGTTCCCCATTCAATATGTTGATCAAAAAGGGAGAGATTAATATATGGTTGTCTGGCGTGTCCTTTCGGAAAATGATAGCTTGAGATTTAGAGACATTAATTGCGATGCGCCATTTAGTTAGCCAATCCTCAAGGATATTCAGAAAATTTTGAAGAGTATTGATGACATAAAGAATAGAAGCACCTTGGGCAAGATCAGCAGAATCGTCAGCAAATAAGCAAGTGGAAATGTTAGTGCATTGAGGAAAGTCGTAGGTAAAGATATTGTAGAGAATAGAACTGAGCACGCTTCCTTGAGGTGTACCAGCACTAATACTGAGGAAATTTCATATCTTGGCCAGGTTTAGGGAACATCATGATATTTGCTTTTTTTTTTTTCCAGATAGGAAGAAAGTAGTGATATTTAGTACAGCTGTTGTAGATTTTTGCAAGATGAGTAATGGCATTATGGGGGAGACACATTAAGGCTTTATTTGGAATGTTGTCAGGTCCAAAAGATTACCGAATGTTGAGATTCGTGATTAAGTTAATTATGTCAGATGGAAAAAAAAAAAATATTGTTATGATAATTTTGATTATCAGCTAGAAATGAAGTTACTGTATCTTCAACATGCTCAATTTGTGAGTAATCGCAAGGTTCAGGGTTTTCCTGAAAGGAGAGTTCAAGGTTTTCAGCAAAAGAGTTCGCTTTATCAGAAGATGAGAATATAAGACCTGAGGATCCAACCAGTGGAGGAATTTTGGATATTTTTTGTAAAATGTTTGTTAATTTTGAAGAGAGAATTATCTTCTGGATTTAGGCCTAATAAAAATTCATTCCATCTGTCATTTTTTAATTTTATGAATCATTTGCTTTATTTCTTTTTGATGCTTGTTGATGGATTGCTTGAAAGGAGGAAACCTGGTATCTTGCCATAATTTTCGAATTCTGTTTTTTTCCGCAATTTTGAGGTGATTTCAGTATGAAGTTTTTGGTGTAGTGCACTGAGTTCTTTAGATTTGCTAGCAAGGTTGATAGCAGAAGTAACAGCATAGTTGAATTTATCAATTATTTTGTCAATATCTTGAATATTGGAGATGACTGGATTACCAGGAATGCTTTCAGGGAGAATTTTAGTAAAAATAATCCAATTGGTAGTTGTGATTATGCTATTGAGGAAGGGCGTATATGAATTATGAGAGACTTTAACTCTCACAGGGTTATGATCACTGGAAAGATCGTTGATAGAAGAAGCAGGCCTGGCGTTTAAATTTTTAAGAAGTGCGATGTCAAGAGTACAATTGCAAGGACTGTGAAGGCAGAAATATGTGGGATCATTAGGAGCAATAACATTGAATGCATTAAGATTTGTCCAATCGAAGAGAATAGAACCATTTATGTTGCTGCGTCCGTTATTCCATGCAGGATGCTTGGAATTGAAGTCACCAAGTAGAAGTACTTGTTGATTGGAGTTCGCTATTGTATCAAGTTCTTGTGTGAGGAATCTACCATTTGGAGGGCTATAAATGCTAACAACAGTAATTTTTAGGTTATTCTTGAGATTAATAACGATAGCAGAGTTTTCAAAGCTGGTTTTTAGTAAAATGAATTTGATGATGATTAATATTTTTATGAATGCAGATAGCCGTGCCTCCTCCTCTGTGGGTAAGACGATCGGAGCGATATATGATATAATTTGGAATTTTGAAGGAATCGCCTGGTCGAAGATGTGTTTCTTGGAGAGCAATTACATGAGGTTTATTTTCAGATATAAAATTTTGTAATTCATTAATTTTTCCTTTAAGACTAATGGAGTTACAAGTCACGTGTATAGAATTATTGGTCGATCTATTGAATGTTATTGACTGGCTGATTTTGAAGAGCAGTTATTAAAACAGAACGATTTGAAAGCACCCCAACTAATTGTTGCGGAATGAGTGGAATTGGATGCGTTTCCGTGGAAGCCTGCAGGGTATTGGAAGAAGTAGTATGTTGAGGTCTGGGTAGGAAGAGTTGGAAAGTCATCTGAAGAAGGAGGAAGAGTTGGAGAAGCCTTCAGTTTGTTTAGGTCATCATCATTGTTGAATAAAGATATCGAGTGCCTGAACGCGAGGCGTTCATCTACTCAATGGTATGTGAAGGCAGTAGGAAAGAAAAGTCATGATAAATAGATAATAGTAATCGTATGATTTGAGAGAAAAAAAAAAAAAAAGAAGAAAGTTAGAAAAATATAAATCATCGTTGATAGAAACGTAACAAGAAATTCATGATCAGTAAATATGCGTTGAAGTAAAATATCCAAAAAGCGATAAGTAAGCAGGAAATTATGATGATTTGAGGCTTCGATTCCATTTAGAAGTAGAGAAAGGATGCTTGTATTTTCCATTCAATTGCGTAAATATAGTTTGTGCCTTGATGAGAGGATTTTCGTGAGTAGCAATGGTATTGAAGAAATTTCTAGAAAGTTTAGTAATATAGTTGTCAATAGAATCAAGTTTTAAATCTTGATGAATTGTAGAGTTGCGGACAAACCAGGGTGCACCAGTGATGATACGAAGAAGTTTGTTTTGAATAATTTGTACAGATTTCTTGTTAGATTGTGCAGCTAGACCCCAGATTGGGGCAGCATAGGTAAGGATAGGCCAAAGAACTAGTTTGTAAAGAGGAAGTTTGTTTGACAAAGTTAATTTAGAAAATTTATTAATGAGTGGTAGAGTGAGATAAAATATTTTTGCAACATTTTTAATGGATTTTTTTGAATATGAGCTCGAAGCGTAAGTTTATTGTCTATAATTAAGCCGAGATATTTAATATTAGTTTCCCATTCAATTTGTTGATCAAAAAGGGGAGATTAATATATGGTTGTCTGGGGTGTCCTTTTCGGAAAATGATGGCTTGAGATTTAGAGACATTAATTGTGATGCGCCATTCAGTTAGCCAATTCTCTAGGATATTCAGAAAATTTTGAAGAGTATTGATGACATAAAGAATAGAAGCAACTTGGGCATGATCAACAGAATCGTCAGCAAATAGGCAAGAGAAATGTTAGTGCAATGAGGAAACTCGTAGGTAAAGATTTTGTAGAGAATAGGACTTAGCACGCTTCCTTGAGGTGTACCAGCACTAATACGACCGATTTTGGAGAATTCATTATGAAGTCGAACTTGAAAGGTTCTATTTTTAAGATAATTTCTAATGATAAGTTTAATCCAAGTTGGAAATTGAAGTTTGATCATTTTGTAGATCAGTCCATTGTGCCACAGTCGATCGAAAGCTTTTGACATCTAGAATTACACCTCTTGTAAAAAATATAGTTATATCCTTCTGTGATGATATTGCTGACAGGTAGAAGTTGATGACAAGTTGAGTGATGTTGACGGAATCCAAATTGTTCTGCTGGAATTATGGAATTTTTATCGCAAAAGAAGTAATATGTTTCACTAAGAGATTTTCGTAAAGTTTTCCTGCACAGCTAAGGAGACTGATGGGCCGATAATTTTGAGGAAATTTCGTAACTTAGCCAGATTTAGGGAACATGATGATATTTGCTTTTTCCAGATAGAAGGGAAGTAGTGATATTTAGTACAGCTGTTGTAGATTTTTGCAAGATGAGTAATGGCATCAAGGGGGAGACACATTAAGGCTTTATTTGAAAAGTTGTCAGGTCAGAAGATTACCGAATGTTGAGATTCGTGATTAAGTTAATTATGTCAGATGGAGAGAAAAAATTATTGTTATGATAATTTTGATTATCAGCTAGAAAGGAAGTTACTGTATCTTCAACATGCTCAATTTGTGAGTAATCGCAAGGTTCAATGTTTTCATGAAAGGAGAGTTCAAGGTTTTCAGCAAAGAGTTCACTTTA
>BPLR01016846.1:0-71704 GCA_021605095.1 Caerostris extrusa
AAAAGAAGTTACAAATAAGATTGTAACACAATCATTTAAGAATAAAACAAAACATGCTATAATACAAAGCATAGTATTTATGTTAAATTTAGCTTTTTAAAAATTTGTTTAGAAATGCATGTCCCTACCAAATAAATATTGAGAAAATTCATTTGGAATATCAATGAGTGTTAAAGAATTCCATACCATTAATGTAACTCATTCATTTGGGCACACTTTAGGCTTTTAGATCGGAACCTACAGTTTAACGATTCCGAACCACTAACAAATATACATGCCACCATCCAGAATTCGAACCTTTAGTACTAAAAGCCAGAGCGCTAGCAAATAGGCCATTAATGCTATCTTAAAGATGTAATTTTACGTTATTGTTAGTCATTATAATAATACTCTCAAATCTTCCTTTATTCCAATACAAATATTCCAAAAATTAAACTCAAAAGAATAATTTAATGAAATCGTGCTATACGTTTTTTTCAGGAAAAAGCGGATAATTAATTTCGGTACAAAAATTTTGTAGGAACAATTAAGAATCAGTGAAACTTATTTGGTTATTTCAATTTAAACATCCCTGTCAATATGTGCATATATTTTCATCAAACAAAAACGAATGCGCATATTTTAAAGTAAAATGTCGACTGTGGTTTCAGAAATGCAACATTAGTAATTAATTTAAATAAATAAAATTGCATTTATTCAGTTTCTTCGGGCAAATTTCTGCGTATTCTAAAGTTACTCAAACAGATAAATGGTAGCTTAGAAGTACTGTAATCTTTTAGGAAAATATTTTTTTGATACCTGAGGTTAAACATTATCAGCTGAAAACAAATTTAAGAAACTATTTATCTTCAAAAAACTTCCAAAATGCTATGACGAAAATAGCACTTGGAGTTAATTAAATTTATTAAATATGTAAAATTTAAAGAATGTTACATTCTATACCTGAAATCATTTCATTTGTAATTCATCACTAACTCTTGGTGGCTGCGTATTGGTTTATTACTTCTTTAGATATTTTTGTAATTTTTCTTCTACCTTACAGATTTTGCTGTCTACAGAAAATAAGTAAACTTAATAAATAAGTAAAATAAATAATTGATTACTCCCATGTGTTCAAAAATTCGCACCTGAAGAAGTTAAGGTTTTTGAATTTTGAAATCACAATTCATAAAAGTCGATATAATTATTATTCTATAAACCGATTGTGAGCCACGCATAGTTAGCTAACAGCAGAGTTGAGTTGATACGTTTCAATTTCCTGCTTTTGTCATCCATTGCATTTACTGCTTTAAAACAGTGATGAAGCGACGAAGCCTTGTATTGATTTGTTACTTTTATGATCGGAATTCTCCAAACTTTTCGATCAATTCCTGAAAATTTTTCCAGAAGGCATCCCCAATTCAGTAACATCATCCCCACAACAGCAATACCAAAGTGGATTTTTTTACTGGAGATATCAACAGATTAAAGACTTTCATAGGTCAGATGCTGAAATTCAACGCTTCCACATTAGCAAATACACACTCAGTCACATTAATGTGACCTGTCAAGAGCCAAGATATACACGCTTGTATATTCTGGTTTTAAGTGGAGTGTGGAATGTGGTATTAAGTGGAATTCTTTATATATACTCCACTGCAATGTGCTACCACCTGCCTTTTTGGGATTGGTTATTTCATGCTTCTTAATTACTGCTTTTAAACAGTTACGAAGTGACTAAGCCTTGCATTGACTCACTACTTCATTGGTAGGAATTCTCCAAACTTTCTCACCTTTCACATAAAAATCCTCACAGAAGGCATCCACACCAATTTGGCATTGCTATACCGAAGTGGTTTTTTACAGCAACTCAGATATCAACAGATTAGAACACTTTCATGGGTTAGATGCTGAAATTCAACGATTCCACATTAGAAAATAATATTATTTTATCTATTTATTAGGTTCTATTTAAAGCAGTTAGTGACAAAGCCTTGGTAGTAAGAATTCTACAAACTTTCTCACCAGTCTCTGAAAATCTCCCAGGAACGGTATTCCCACACCGAAGTGGATATTCTACTGAATATATCAATAGATTAAAGACTTTCATGGGACAGTTGCTGAAAAGGCAACGCTTCCACATTAGGAAAGAATTCCCCCAAACCTGTTCCATTTCCCTGAAAATCTCCCAGAAGGCATCATCAAGGTGGAACTGCATTCCCATACAGAAGTGGGTATTTTACTGGAGATATGTTGTTGTTGTCGTATCCCTGAAGAGTACAAGGAAATCAAGTACCGTGGGGCTCCTGAAATTATTGGCTATGTTGAATGCCAACTGAGAATATAAATCCTCTTGCGAGGGATGGTCTAGGCAATGCATGGCGGCTGCAATAGTTGGGAAATCAAAGTCATGATAAGGAGTAAGCTAGACATCAGAGCAGTTGCCACACCTTTGGTATATTTTACAGGAGATATCAACAGATTAAATACTTTTATGAGTCAGATGTTGAAATAGGCAACGATTTCACAATAGAAACTAATATTATTTATTAATTATTTGTTTTTAGATTGAAATAAACAATATTTCAATTTTTTTTATACAGAAAATTGGTTTTTGTCCGAATAAATTTATTGAAAACACCCCTATTTGTCAAATGACGTTCGTTTTAACTTCTATTCTTACATAAAATAATTTAAAAATATCTCCATGGATGAAACGCCACAAAGTAATCTATTCCAGCACGAATCCTATATAGAAAAAGAAAACGAAGGAATATGAATTCTTTCATTAATGATGTCATCACTTTCAAAACGTTCGGAGATGTACCTCGTGCTTTGCGTGTAAACACGGCCATTTCAGAAACGACAACGGCGATTTTTACTTTTGAAAAGTGGAAAAAGTTATTCTTTTTTTCCTATACTCCAAAACTCTGTTGCGGTGCAAAGGGAAAGTCATTAAACGTAACAGAATCATGCGAATGTTTCGGCAAAGGAAAAAAAAAGAAGGCAAAACCGGGAATGCGGTGAAGTTTTTAAAAAACATATTCCACGGGATTATTTCCCTTTCCTGGGGGAGTTGTTTTGCCGAAAATATTTACAGAAATACATGAGAAACTTCGAGTGCAAACGGAGAAGCGAATACATTTCATTTTATTCTAAATTCGAATCAGCAATACCTACTGAAGTACAAAAAAATTCTATTTTTCGCACAAATATGCTATGTTTACTTTCCGTTTCGAATTGCCTTATTTCTTCGTTCTCTATGGGACAACTGATTCTATTTTCCCGTCTCACATTTGTGATGATATATGACCTAGACATATTCCCCGACGTCTTTATTGCATTTTAACGCAAACAAGAGTTTCACAAAAACATCACAACTCTATTTTATAAGATAATATTTTTCGATCACATGGTCACTCCAGCATGCATTTGTGGAGATCCCTAACCCAAATAAAGACGATATCTGGTATACGATTTCAAATAAATCCCAGTATACCCCGTTAGAGTGCTTTTTTCTCAAGCTGAGTATCGGCATTATTGAGGGACAGTATTGTCTGCAATATATCAAATTGAATGATAACACCGATTCAGAATTCAAACATTTTTCAATAAAAACACTTTAACAAGAAAAATAGCTAATGAAGTGTGTATCCTGATATCACATACAAGTTTTAAATAGTAAATCAATTAATAAATCAAAATGTTTCATTAGTATGATTATTTAGGTTATCAAATGCATTCAATATTCAATTTATACTTGGAAAAAAAGGTCTCATTGCGATATTATTTCTATTATAACGTCTTGGCCTATACTAGACCTATAACGACTTCAAGAAGAGGACCACTTTCAGGATCATGGTAACACTTTAATTTTTATTTTACAAGCACTATATATATATATATATAGTGAAATTAGTGATGTAATTAGTGAAGTGATTTAGTGATTTATTGAAATTATTTTGGATTACATCTTTGATTTAAAAAAATACACATATCTACGTTCATCTTTATGTATAATTATCTGTTTTAAATTTCTATAGATATTTATGTTTTTATATATTTCAGAAGTATTAAGGAATTCTTGATAAATTTATTTACATATTTATTTAATCCTCAGTAAATATTAGCCTAAAGTGTGCACAAAATGACCGTACAGCGACAAACTAAACCTCAATTAGTAAATGATAATTAGGTTAGTAATTCGTTTAGGACATGCAAATTTGTACTAAAAGTGCTTTTGTTGTTTCTAGCAGTAGCAGACAGCTTTTTAATAGTTAGAATTTTGTTCTTTCATATGAAATATATAACTACTGGACATCAAATTCTTTAACTTATATTTCTTTGCCCCTGAAAAAAAATTGTATTATCTTGGTTACAATAAAAACCAAAAAAAAATTCTTCTTCGAACCAAGAGGGAAAAAAAAAAAAAATGTTTTGGAATGCAATTCAATTAAAACGGTGGGTAGATGAAAATCGATCGTAAGCAACACCGAAATGAAACGCAAAAACAAAACCATTAAAAACGAGAGAAAATTCAGAAACTTTCCGCCCTTAGTTATAAATAGATAGTGGAACAAGAATACTTAATTAAGTTGATGATAGTTTCGAATTAGATGTAATTATTTTGAATAGCTTGAAAATGGTGGAAATAAACATTCGACCGAAAAATGTAAAATTTGCTTGTTTTTTCGTGATCATTTATTAACAAAATACTGCAAAAAAAAAAAAATTTTTTTGTCACCATGCTAAATTTGATAATGAAGTTAAGTTTTTTTTTAAATAAAGTGAACTAAAATTGTTAATCATGACAGCCTAGATTAGAATGAAAATCTCACCTCCTGATTTAACAGGTTTCATACCAATGTCGATTCATACCTCTCAGCTAAAAATATACAGGGTGGTCATAAAATAACTTTAACTTTCCTGTTTGATGGTATCTGCAGCTAAAACACAAGAATGGAATGAAACCAAAATTGGGATGGATTGCGGAAATCAGGGTAAAAAATTTAGTACTCCGATGGAAAAGATTTTGGCGCTGCTGTCACGTACGTGCTAGAAAGTTTACACAATCGAAGTAGATTATGCAAATTCTCAGTGCTACGTGACAGCAATTCTACTCATCCCTTTTATAACGGGAGTCAGCAGTTCTTTCATTGATTTGTGCATACGATCCACCTCATTTACCAGAGTGGTAATAAGAGAATTATCAACTAATATTTTCTGACAGAATGCCCACATTATTCCTGTGACCAACATGCACAGCAGATTTAAGGCATCTCTATAATTAATTCCTTAAATCTATTGTGTATGTCGATGATGTTACAAACCTGCATTCCTTAAAGGAGAACATAAGACATACATGTAAATTTAACTAAAACTGTTGCAACTTCAAACACATGTAAAAACTAGCATTAGTGATATTTTGAAAAAAACCATTATCTATGAGTTCATTATAATTATTATCCCATTAGGTTCTTACATCGCTACAATCTCTCCTATCGACGACTATTATTGCTTTTTATTAATTCTCCTTCACATACCTTCCATATTTTGAATAATTAATTTGATTTCATCCCATTCATTAGTTACAGCTGCAGATACCTCCAAACAGGAAAGTTATATGATCAACGTGTTCATTAAATTGACTTTAAATAGTTAAAAATTTTTGAATTTTTCTAATGATACATATCTTAATTGTATCGATAAATGTAAATGCGATTTCTAAACATGTAAATCTAACTAAAACTATGTAATTTTTTAATCACACTTAAAAACTCGAGCATTAGTGAAATTTTGAATAACCCATTATCCATGCGTTCATTTTAATTATTATCCCATTCAGCTCTTACAACGCTAAATTCTCTCCTATCGACGATTTCTAGTACTATTTTATTACTTCTCCTTCCCATGCCTTCCACAATTTGAATCTATAATTTGATTTTTTCCATTCAGTTTTAGCTGCAGATATCTCCAAACAAGGAAAAAGTTATATGACCAACATGGTCATTAAATTGATATTACTTAGTAAAAAATTATATGAGTTTTTCAGATGATACATATCTCAATTTTATTTATAAAATGTAAATGCAATTTCTAAACATGTAAATTTAACTAAAGCTACTGTAACTTTAATCACACGTGAAAATTCGAGAATTAGTGAAATTTTGAATAACCGTGCATTCATTATAATTATTATCCCATTGATCCTTACATCACTAAAATCTCTTCTATCGATAACTGTTAATATTTTTTTTATTAAATCTCCTTTCCATGTCTTCCATAATTTAAATATGTAATTTGATTTCATTCCATTCATTAGTTTCAGCTGCAGATACCTACAAACGGGGAAAGTTATATGATGAACGTGTTCATTAAATTGACGTCCCATAGTTAAAAATGATATTCAGATGAAATTTCAGATGATACATATATTAATTATATCTATAAATGTAAATGCAATTTCTAAACATGTAAATTTAACTTTAATGACGTGTTTCTTCATGTAGTTTCTGCGATTTAAATATTAAATTTAAAGCTATTCATCATCAAAATCTTAAATGATCTAAGCAATTATCAATTTTTTGTTTATTTTCCAATCTATTGTGCAGTTAAAATATTATATCTATAACAAAATTATTTATATTTAAATCTCACATTAACTTTGCTGAATCAATTTTAAATTTTATTTGTTTTGTATTAGGACCTCCTATTGAACATTAATTTTCAAATTAAATTCTAAGAAATAAAATAAAGAATTCAATGATATGCAATTCACACTCCCCTTATTGGAAAATCTCATATGCAGAAATAATAAAGGATAAAAAATTGATACTGTATTTAATTTTATTACTATTTATTACTAATAAATGCTTTTACCTTAAAATGAAATTGTAGCATGCGGTAAACTTGAATTTTATACAATCCATTTTTCCAGAAACTCAAAATAAAGAGGCTAGAACAGAATTGCTGCTTTTTCTTTTCGAAATGCTTCTGAAATTTTGTCAAGCACAGATCCAACAAAATCTATTTTGTAGCTTACAACTAATCACATGGTTCAGACAGGTATAAAAGTTTTCTCATTTCGGAAGAAGTCTTATAACATCTTGTAAAACTATAGATAAAAGATAACAAAAAAAAATTATGATTTTTCTTTTTCTTTTTTCTTTGCAATCATGTCGATAGGTCTTTATTGTTAATCTCTTAGAACCCTGAGACAGTTGGAAGAACCAAACAAAAAGATGCTTACCTCAACAATATATTTTCAGAAAGGTTTTACGAATTGTGTTCCAGTAAGCCCTTTCACGTGAAACTGATGTAAAAGAATATTGAATACAGTTGAACAACAGAAGATTTAGACAAGTAGTGTTTATTTTAACAATATTTTCAGTAATATTTTCTGAGTGTACACTGGTTACTTCTTAAACTTGTTGGTAAAGGGCATCGTACGAAAATAAACCAAGATGAACAAAACGTTAGTTTCAAGCATTATAAACGAAGGCATTAACTAGCGATTCTCTGGTAACTATTTTATGAGACAGTTGGAAGAATCAAACAAAAGCTGTTTACCTGAACAATATATTTCCAGAAAGGTTTTACGAATTGTGTTCCAGTAAGCCCTTTCCCATAAAACTGATGTAAAAGGATGTTGAATACAGTTAAACAACAGTGGATTTCGACAAAGAAGTGTTTATTTTAACAATATTTTCTGACTGTACATTGGTTACTTCTTAAACTTGTTGGGAAAGGGCATCGTACAAAAATAAACCAAGACGAACAAAACATTAGTTTCAAGCATTATAAACAAAGGCAGTAACTAGGGGTTCTGTAGCAACCATTTTATCAACATACAATCTCCTTGGATCCTTATTAACAGCAATCATGCCTATAGGTCTTTATGGTTAATCTCTTAGAACCATGAGACAGTTGGAAGAATCAAACAAAAGATGTTTACCTCAACAATATATTGCCAGAAAGGTTTTACGAATTGTCTGATATTGAATACAGTTGAACAACAGAGGACTTAGACAAGAAGTGTTTATTTTAACAATACTTTCAGCAATATTTTCTGATTGTACACTGGTTACTTCTTAAACTGGTTGGGAAAGGGCATCATACAAAAATAAAACCAAGACGAACAAAACGTTAGTTTCAAGCATTATAAACGACGGCAATAACTAGCGGTTCTCTAGCAACTATTTTATCCACACACAATCTCTTAAGATCCTCGTTAACAGCTAATAATTATTAAGAATAAAACAACTCATTCTTAAAAAGTTGCCCAGGATCATTAAGAAAATTTCAACCTTTTCAATAATGAACTCGAATAAAGAAAAGCGTCCCAAAGAAGAAAAAAAAAAAAGAAAAATGCAGCAAGATTCTCATAATGACTCAGGGATCTGGAATAAGAAATGACAAAGATGAGAAGCAATTTGCAGCTCATTTTGAAGATCGGAGCTGATTCTTGGAAGCTCTTTTCTAACAAATTTCATTACCACAAGTAGCTACAAAAGAAACTACAATACGCTGATTTAATGGTTGATGGTAATAGAAAGTTCTCAAACGCATTTGCTCATTTATAGAAAATTGATTCTAAAGGTTGCTCAGTAAAAGTAAGTAGATTGGGTTCCTTTTAAAAAAGACAAGCGATCAGAGAGTGTTTTCGTTTTATTGTTATGTTCGTATTAGAAAAAAATTCTTAATTACTACTATAGTTCAAATAAATGTTGTTGACAAATTCTGATAGTATACCTTATCGAATAAAGTGCAGAATTCCAAAAAAAAAGTATTATTTAAAGAAATTATTCTTTTTGAGATTGTCTGATAAATTTTTTTTGCATTCTTGCAGAGCAAGAAACTTGCAAAATGGGGTTTTTAGTTATAATTGTATAAGTTGTTGACAAATAATTATTTCATGTTTAAAAGTTTAAAATATCGAATCTTTTTCTCTTTTCCTGCCTTCATAAAATAAAAATTGTTCTTCGCATTATTTTTTGTAATTCTATCAAATAAGCCTAATAGATCGATCAAATTTTTGATTTTTTTTTTTTTCACTGAACATATTGTTTTCTTTTTTTCTCTCCCAGGTATTTAAATATTTAGCTAAGTTTTTTCCTAAAATTATATTTCCATTTGCCAATATGTTTCGTATTTTTCCCTTGAGATCTTTAAACCTAGTATTAAATGATTTTGGTATCCTCAGAAGCGTTATACATAAAATACAAAAAATTAATTTAAAGAATATTAATATAAAAGTTAATTAATAATAATAATAATAATAATAATAATAATAATTAATAATTAAATAAATAAATGGATTTCACTTTTGGCTTCGATTACGTAGAAATAAGAAGACGCAGGCTGTATTTACTGAAACATTTACCTAATATGCTTTATAATATACATTTTTTTTCTTACGTCGGTGGGCCTTGTGTTTCCTACCACGAATAACCCACTGCGGACGGGAAAGGAGAGCATTACCTTATGTGAGGACTTTTGGTGATATCTGCGTGTCATATGGAAAAAACTTCCATCAGCTAATCTCATTGTTGATGGAAGACGCTTTTAACAGACGCCACTTGAACACTGAAGAGCCTGGGCCTTACTGCATGCTAGTTGCGCATGTTAACAACTATTTTTACATATGCAAACTACACATAACAGTGAGATGGGCCCTTGGTTATCATGCATTTGGCACCATAATACCCTGTTATCTTCACACATTAGGTTCAATGAAAAGGGCCAACAAATGGGAGGACTTAGCATTGACACACAAATTGCAAAATGTATTTTCTTCACGACTTCACATTTAGAATTCTTCAAGTCTGGGGAAATCTCTAAATAGAACTATATGTTAGTGTATATGCAGAATTATTTTCGTATCAACCATATTAGATTTATTAAATAAAAATATTTCATGGAATCACAGTAAGCAAGTCCATTTTTTTACCACAGTTATACTTAAGATGACTTTAACAAAAATACTACACATAAATTTAACTTCTATAACATAATTAAACCACAATGTAAAGTATCATAATGCAATATGTACTCTTATAAAAATAAATCTTGGAATCACATTAATTTAAACTTAAGATATATTTACGAGTTACTGAAAATACAGACATATTTTATTAACAAACGTACCAAATGTTATTCAAGCAAATTTTTTTTCATTTAATCAGAAAACAAAAAGAAATTTATTTGTTTATATGATGGTCTGAGCTGCATTTATTTAAAACTTTCCAAAACAAAATACACGCAAATTACTACATCATTTGCATGTGAAAATTTTTGTTTAACTCATAATTAATTAACACATCGATTTATGTTTAATTGAATAATTTTAACTACTTGATGTAGACAAAAATCTACATATGAATCATAAAGAAATTCTTGCTTAGTAATATTTGTTAATAACTCCCAAAGTAACAGAAACTGCTTCAAAAAAAGTATAATTTAATTTGATAAAAAAAAAATAAAATATATATAAATATTCAGTCCTTTTCTCATTAAAGTTGTGGAAGTTTTATAGTTGCATACTGTACAAATGCCAATGAGCATAATTATTTGCAAGCTCATATCTACCAAATTGGTTTCATATCTACCACATTGGTTTCATATCTACCACATTCTGTCTGACATTTATTACCTCGGTATTCAAACCACTATACTACTTTTTCGTTTTGCTTAACTTTACCAAACATCTATACCTCTTTTTATCCTTATATCCTGGGGTATTTCTGCTCTTCAAAAGACTGAAAGAAATCTTGTATTTCAGAAAACCGCAACTGGTGAATTTTTTTAAAATTGATATTTGCTGCTACTTCCGAACTATTTTCGACTTTTACATGCAAAATATGCTTTTCTGTATTATAACTTACGGAAAGAATGTTTTTGGTCCATACATACCATAAAGCCAGCATTTTTTCCCCCTATGATTTAGCGATCTGAATTTCTTCCAACTAATTTTTTTCCTTTGTAATATCAGTTTCTTTAAAATATCAGTAACTTTGTAATATTTTAATATCTAAGACTAAAATAAGCATCTGAGAAATTTATTTTACTTTTTTATAAAAATCCCAAATTTTTCGTAAAAATTGATACTTTCATAAAAATTTTCACTTTTCCATACATGCCTTTCTGTTGTATTCCAAATGGAAAATTTCTTCATTTTATTCATACACACCATTGACCAGTAATTTTTTTCTAGGATTTAGCAATATGAATTTTTTTTAGAACAATTTTTTTTTTGTAATATTAGCAAATTGACTAAAATTAACATATGAAAAATTTATTTGCTGTTAATTAAAATGCCTAATTTAATAATTCATAATTTTTATAATACAACCCAATTTTTTTCATAAAAACTATTACTTTCATAAAATTTTTACTTTTCCATACATGATTTTTTTCTATATGAGCAATATAGAAAATGTCTTCATTTTATACATACATATCATCTGACCAATAATTTTCTTTTCCCTAGGATTTAGCAACCTGAATTTTTTTAAACAATTTCTTTTGTTAATTAACAGTAATTAACATAACTTTTAATTAACAGTTATGTTATTTACTGTTAATTAAACAACCTAACGGCACAAATTAATTAAATGATCGAAATTTTTTAATAACAAGTAATCATTTTGATTTGTAGAGTAAAAAGTCTTAAACATTCATTTTTATTTTCTTATAATTATTGAAAAAAAGTGTTTCTAGGGTTTTCATTTAACTATTTTAATACCTCATGTTATGTAATGTTTTGTAATGTATTTCTGATAGTTATTATTTTATTCATTTCTTTAAAAAAGATTTAATATAACATATGTGAATAATATAAGTACTTTTTAAACAATGTTTGTGGACCAGTGTTAAAAAAATTATAGTTAATTTAATATAATATATCCGAAAAAATTCTACATATCATAAGTTATTTTGTTTTGTCGCATTGTTGTGACATGGAACTTAAATATTTCTTAAGCAATGTTTGTGGGCTAGTGTTAATAATAAAAAAAATATGTTAACTCTCTAATGAAATAAAATAAATACTTTTTATGCATTAACTAATTGAAAATTCATTTTTATTAAACATTGAGATTTTTTAAACATAAAATTCTAGTTTTTTTGGTAAATTATTTCATGCTATTTTAGAATACTGACAATAATATTAATAAAATTGTTAAAATTTATATCAAACATCATATAACAAGTATGAATTTCTAAACGTTAGGCTAAATAGACAGGGACCTACAGTTTAACAGGGATTCCGAATCACTAACAAGCATCCATACGCAGCCAGGATTCGAACCTGAAGCACGAATGAACGGAGTGCTAACCAATTGGCCATCTGGACGCTCGTAAAATTAAAAGAGTTGTTGTGACTTATCCTCAGTGCCCTGTAGCACTGAATGGACACCCATGAATAGTCTACTCATGGATGGAGGGAAAGTGGGCAACTTTTTGTTGTGATGTAGCTCCCGTAGGAAGAAGTCTAAGTTGGCTCCGAGTCTCGGCAGGAAAGCAGTACTTTCTTAGAGAACTTACGCCTCATTTGCGTATCGTATGGGAGAAAACCCGGAAAAACTCCAATCAGGTTGTCTGAGTAACGAGGCAAATTGCTGAACATCGCAAATGCCATCGAGACTCGTCGTCTTTGAAACAGTGTCTGCAACAATGTTGCCAGCGGATTGAACCTCAGCCCTAATGCTCACCATCTGCGAATGTAACCACGGAGCCATGAGTCGGGCGAATTAAAAGAGTTGAAACATTTAAAAAGTTACTTTGATCAAATCATGTGTCACGTTAAGTAATTTATAAAAATTCTGTTATATTATCTTAAGACGTATTTTCCTATTATATACTTAAAAAAGTTATCAAATGGTTTTTCATTTAAAATAATTCAAACACAATTACTGACATTCCAGATTTTATATTTTGATTTTATTTGATTTTGAATTATTATATTTTATAAATACTAAATTTTTTTAATAACTGTATTTATTACAAATATTGAAACTTATTTAGAGTTTTATTTATTATAAATACTGAAACTTATTTAGAGTTTTATTTATTAATAATAATTCAAACACAATTACTGACATTCCAGATTCTCTAACATTTTGAATTATTATATTTTATAATAATTTATTTTTAATAAATGCATAAATCAAATCTGATAGTACTACATTTACTATTACTACTACAATTACTATTACTCCATCGATAATCCTTAAAGCTTGGAATAATATTTAATTTAATTTTCCGGAAAATGACGGATCAATATTTTAAATACTAAATTCGAAACAGTTTTGACACAATAATTAACGACTAAGTCCCAAACATACAGAAAAGAGCTTCGCCAGTATGAACGCGAACAACAAAAAATTCAGATTAAAGGATAAGAAACTCGTTGAGAAATAAGGAGGTGATAATCTAATGATTTTCCCATTGTTATTGAATTCAATAACAAAAAGCTTGTTTTTCGTAAATAGTAAAACTATTTGATTTACAGACTTAGTGTCGTCCAATTTTATGCATTTGTTAATAATTTCGACATTGCAATCCAATTAAGAAACTCAAACTTTATCGCATTAGCTTATTTTCTATGCTGGTAACTAATTAAAATTAATGACTTCCGAACAATGCTTAAAATGTCAGAAAATCGGATAGTTTGAATTTTTCATTACCTTTCCAGTTCATATTGTTACAAATTGAACAGACAGTGAAAAATTATAATCATTATTTAGACTGAGATTAATGAAATCTTAATGGATTTAACAATCCGAAAACTATGAAATTTGTTATTCTAGTTGCCTTGGAGGAATATTTATATAAATACTGAATAAATATGACTGTTCCATAGAAATTATAACATACTCCAACTACTGACAAAATAATAAAAGTCAAAACTGGAATAATTCCCTTGTAAAATGATATTTATCTCTTATCTTATAACTGGATTTATTGCTGCAATTTTATAATAACTGTATTTATTATAAATATGAAAATTTATTTACAGTCCTATTTATTTCAGATACCAAAGTTATTTACAGTCTTATTTATTGCAAATACCGAAACTTATTACCAATCCTATTTATTGCAAATACTGAAACTTATTTACAATCCTATTTATTGCAAATACTGAAACTTATTTACAGTCCTATTTATTGCAATTACTGAAACTTGTTATTTACAATTAAATTAAACTACTAATGGTTTAAATATGGCTACTTGAGACTAAAAATAATATTATATTATTTGTATTTATTGGGGTTTTTAAAAACTTTTAAAATCATACGTTTAATTTAAAATCATCATTTGTTATTATTGTTATCATCATTTGTTATTATTTACAATAATATGAAAGTACTAGTACTTCCATATTTAGCAAAAAAATCATTTTGTTTTATTGCAAAGCTAAAGGCTGTTTTTCATTTCAAAATAATAAAAAAAAAAGAATAAATTTGTTATTTTGTTAATATTTTAATTTTTGCAACAAGTATAAAAATAAATGTTTCAAATTTTTATTCATGTGACAATTTAATTTTATCATAGTCGTATTAATATTGAATTAATAATGCATTTTTATTACATAATATTTAATATTTTTATTACATAATATTTTATTATATTTTAATTACATAATAATTGTAAACTCTAAAAGTATGTAAAAGAGTTTCTAAATATATAGTGCTAAAAATGAAAATTGCCTTATAAAATTTTTGAATTTTGATTGGAAGTAATATATAATAAATGTAATTCCAAATTTTTCATTCGTTCAAAATAGATTTTTTTTTTTTTAAAAAGCCGTAGAAAGAACTATATAAAATTGATTAATTAATTAAAGAAAATTAATTTAATTTATTTTAATTTACTTAATTGAATAGCAACAAATATGAAAACAAAAGTTTCCTGTCATTCACATCAATATTTTTTTTTCTAAAACTTTTATCGCTTGAAACTAAATCAGTACTTTAATCTTACAGCATGTAAAAAAAACGATGAAAAACACATCAGTTAAAGAAAATTAATATCGCATAATTTAACTATAACAAATTCGAAAACAAAAGTTTTTATTTGACATCCAGTTAATTTTCCTTTTATAAAATTCTTTTATTAGCTCAATAATTACCAAAATAATTCTTTTTTCTGACACTTACAACAAATAATAAGCTCAATTCCATGACTCCATTAAAAAAACGTTAAGAAGTGAGCTAAATGATGTATCCTTCTTCAGAATTTGAAGGGGAAGTCGTCGTGAATTACCATATTTTTATTTAATGAAAGGAAATTTTGTCCTTTAAACAAGATTAGGGAAACACTTTTTCCTGCAAAGCCGTTTATTTTAATATTCTACCTTTATGTTGGTTGTCACTTTGTATTTCAGACCTTCATTAAACAAGAAATGAATTAATCAATTCACTTTAGTTTCTGTTTTACGTTAGTTTCTGTCTTCTTGACAACAAATTGCGTTCGCGTTATTTTTCCCATAAAGCTTTAGTTCTCATTTAAATAGGAAAATGTTTGTTTTACATATTTGTTCAGAGGAGATTAAAAAAATTTTGCTACTTGGTTACGGTTTATCAATCAATAAAAGCATAAAACTGTGAATGATTTACAACAAAGGCGTGGCTTGGTTTGTCGCTTTACCGTCATTTTTGCACACTTAAGCCTAATTAAAACCGGATCTACAGTTTAACGTAGATTCAGAACTACTAACAAACATATGCCATCGAGAAAGGATTCAAACCTGAAGCACCAAAGGCCAGGTTTGGTTGGGTTTGTCGCTCTACGGCAATTTTCTGCACACGTTGGGCTAATTAGACCGGGACCTACAGTTTAACGAGGAATCCGAACCACTAACAAACATTCATGCCACCTCCAGAATACGTGGAATACTGAAGCATGTGGTATCAAAGACCACAGCGCTAGCCAATTGGCCACGAACAAAGGCGTGTTAATAAAGTATCGGACAATTTCATGAATAATAAGATCTTTTTTTTAAATAAAATTACAATTACAATTATATTGGTATAATAATTAACAATTATTGGTGAACATAACTAGTAAAAACGTTAAAGAATGAACCGTGTTTCGGTATAATTCTATGTTATGCGATATTTTTGTGTTGTTATTGTTTTTTAATTACAATAATTAATAGAAATCGTTTCCAATATTTCAATGAGTCAACATTGCTCTTTTAGAATAGTGGGGGAGGAGATGTCCATGATTAATGAACCTGCTAAATTGAATTGGAACGTCGTCCCCTTGAACGGTGTGAAGATGTCACTCCTAAAAGGAGCCTTTCATTTGCGTGTCATACAGTGTAAAGCCCAAGAACCCTATATATGTACTTTAAATGTCGATATATAAGACGCTCTGTCACATTCTTCATTAAATCTAATTGTTTTCTAAAGCAATGATTCTAATGTATGGGGAATCGAACCTCTTTTGTGCTAGCGTCTGATGGCCAGTTGGCTATTGCTCTGCCTTTAGTGTCCCAGGCTTCAGGTTCGAATCGTGGCGGTGGCCTGATGTTTATTAGTGGTTCGGAATCGACGTTAAAGTGTAGGTTCCGGTCTAATTAGCCTAAAAATGTGCACAAAATGGCTATAATGCGAACAAGCCAAACCTTAAAAAATGAGTAAACATGTGGGAGATCATGAGAAATATTTTACATCAGCATCGGTACTATATAGTTGAAGTTTTTCAGATTTTCTCTGCTAAAACACTCAAACGAAAGGTAGTTAAAAATGCCAGTAGTTAGTATAAAATATAATAATTATATATTATTATATTATAAATAAATATATATATTAAATATAGTAATTAGTATGGAGGAAGTGCAAGTACTGGAGGATATCATAATACTTGTAGCAATTCCCCTCCCCCTTCCTATAGCAGTTGTGGCTCTCTCTGAGTAACGCAGAATCTTTCTACAATGATTCTGCTGTAGAACAAATCAGAATATTCAGCCCTTCAAAAAATCGAAATAACTATTTGCGTCTTTTTTCATCCTAAAATACTCATAGAGCCTATAATATTATTTCAATGCATTAAGCAGAGCCATTGTTGGTTAAATGATCCAAAATATGTTTCAGTGAACCTAATCTATATCTACTACCATCAAGCGGCTTAAAGCTATCCCTCTACAAACACATTTCAGTTCTTCAGATGGTGTCCAGAAAACAAGTAAAACGACCATATGCTCTGGAGTGAAAAAAAAGATAACCGTGTGGCAGAAGCAACAAAAAGGCTTGACTAGAAAGACAGTCCTTTTTTTCTGCACATTTTTTTCAAGACCAAATTCTGGAATCAGTCCAAAATTTTGGAACATCCGGCATGGTAGATAACAATAATAATACCAACCTCCCGCGATGGAACAACTTCCTACAAAGAGCTGGAAGGTAATATAGGGCGTGAATAACACCAAGCGTCAGCTTGATAAATGTCCCAGTAGGATTACCTTTCCAGAACCGGATAAACGAAAAGTAGATCCGACCTCTTCAGGCACGATTTATAAGCAAAATTATACGGAACCACATCTTTTATATGCAAAGCTTTGAACACGGAAAGAATTTTGCGAAAGGTAGAGCAATATAACGAATATATATTTAAACTTAAGTTCTCACAAAAGGGTCATTTAACTTTTTTTTGTTGCAGAAAATCGGACATTGACTACGGCCAAGATTATGATTCATATAAACAAACCAAAATTACCTGAAAACACAGTAGATGCATCGATACAGATGAAATATTTTCCTGTACTGAAAAAGATATTTAGTTTTAAATTCAAGTGTAATTAAAATATTTAGGTAAAATGTCCATCTTTAAATTTTTTAATCCCATTTTTTTCTATTTCAACACACTTTTTTACTGCGTAGACCCTACAACAAAGATTATTGTTTGATAATTAGCTATCAGCTTTTAACTCCACATGATAGCTTTTGTGGGCTTAACGGGCATTGACGATGGGCAAGATTATGATTCATATAAACAATCCAAAATTACCTGAAAATACCGGATAGAAATTAAATATTTAGATACAGAAATAGTAAAAATTTATCCTATAGTGAAAAAAATATTTAGTTTTATATTCAAATGTAATTAAAATATTTTAAAATGTCCATCTTAAATTTTTATTCCCTTTTTTTTTATTTCAACACACTTTTTACTGCGTAGACCCAACATCAAGAATAGTGTTTGATCATTAGTTACCAGCGTAACTCCACACAATAGCTTTTATTTGTGATTTTTTTAACAATATCGGTATTAGATTATTTAGGACTTTAATAGGCAGCATATAACTGCAAACATTTTCTTTCCATTATACTACACCTCATCATTATGCCTAGTATAGGGATATTCCTTTACAGTTTTGAGTTTGGGGGAGGGTCAAGTTACCATCATCACAGTTTGGAGCATCTAAACCACCCTCAAGGAGTGGGGGGATATTTGGGAGTCGCTGAATTGTAGCTTTTCCAACCCTCATTAAGAACACACAAATATCTTTTTATGCGATATATACATCCCTAGTAACCACATTTAAAAAACTGCATTAAAATGTTATAGCATTTTTAAAGAAATAGGATACATAACGAGTACTGAATAAAAATATATTCCCAGAAAATCTAAAAACTCAGATAAATATCTATGCTTTTCTAAAACCTTTATTTATTTATTTAATATTATTGAAATGCAGCTTAATTTCTATTTTTTAATCAAAGTTATCATCACATTAGGCGATAATTAGCAAGATTTACTATCATATATTCATGGCAAATGCAGTGCTTTTTCCCATAAAAAATTAGTTCCACCTTTTAGCCTGTCTGTTTTTTTTTTCTCCAACAGCGTAATTAGCAATAAAACTTTGGGATGATGACTTTATAAATTAAAAAATGTCTGTCATCAGAAAGCAAAAAATCTAAAATCATTTTTTTCAAACTTAAAAATATTCCTTGATTATTTGCAGTGAGTAGAAATTTTTTCCCTTTAGATTCATTCTCATGTTTTCTGGATGTATGACGATCTCAAAATATGAACAAGTTCCGAAGAAACTCCGAATTTTTATCCGCAATTACAAAACAACATTAAAAAATTAAGAGAAAAAAATGGTCCAACTTCTGTGGCCAGTGCTAATACGAGCAAGTTTCGATTGTCTTGGTGATTCCCGACGACGATGTGTATTGTGGTTACTGCTTTCAGAAAGAAGGACGGCGTGTATTACAGCTACTGCTTTCAGAAGGAAAACTCGATGACGGCGTGCATTGCAGCTAATGCGTTAGAGAGAAGAAACTCGATGACTGCGTGTATCGCAGCTACTGTTTTCTGAAAGAAGGAAACTCGATAACTGTGTTTATTACAGCTAATGCTTTCAGAAGGAAGGAAACTCGATGACGATGTGTATTGTAGCTACTGCTTTCAGAAAGAAGAAAACTCGATGACGGCCTGTATTGTAGCTAATGCTTTCAGAAAGAAGGAAACTCGATGACAGCGTGTATTGCAGCTACTGCTTTCAGAAAGAAGGAAACTCGATGACGGTGTGTATTGCAGTTGCTGCTTTCAGAAAGAAAACTACAGATAGCGTATATTTGAGCTGCTGCTTTCAGAGACAAGGAAATTCGATGGTGATTACGACTGTGTCATTTCATGCTGATAGAGAGTTTTTGCTTACCATTACAGCACATTATTAAATGTTTAATTTATCTTTCTTAATAAGACGCATTTACAACAAGACGTTGAACGACGATGTGGAATCGTGGACCAATCACAAGCCTCAGCTAGCCACATCTGGATAATTGGTAACGACTTGTATAAGGCCGATGTTTCCCGCCTTGTCTCTCAACGTCTTGTTGTAAAAGCAGCTCTAAGGTTATTAAACTGAGCACAATAGTTTAGTTAAGTTTGGTTTATCACTCTACGATCATTTTGTGCACACTTTGGGCTAATTACCGGGAAATACAGTTTAAGGTGATTCCGAACCACTAACAAACATCTATGCCTGTGGTACCAAAAAGCCAGAGCGTTAGCCAATTAGCCATCAAAGCGAACAAAGGGTTGCTAATAAAATATCGGACAATTTTATGAAATAATCAAAGTTGAAAGAAAGATATTTTTAAAAAATAAAATTACAATTACAATTATATTGGTATAATAATTAACAATTATTGGTGGACATAACTGGTAAAAATTTTTTTAAAAGTGTTTCAGTATGAATGAGCATACTAGAGAAGTACATTTATATGAAGAGTCGTGTTGCCTAGAGGGAATTTTACGCTTTTTTTCTAATACAATATTCAAATATTGGATATTTAACAATGGTTATCTTTCAAAGCTCTTCTAGAAGGTTATATGCTCATCCTCTTCTACACGTCAAGGATTGTTCATGGTATATATACTACGAAGACAAGTTTGTTCAATTAACGGGCGTATTGTTAGGCGCCTCCACCATGAAATCTTCAATTTCTTTTCTCTTTACTAGCTTAGTGATTTAAACAATCTCTGCATAAAAGAAAATCAAAGATTACTTATTAAGCAAGGATATTTTAACTTATTTGTCACAACGGATATTTTAGATTGCGCATTATTTAATTATTTTTTGCTTAATTTTTTATAGTTTAATATTTTACTTGCGTACAAAATTAATTTTTTCCCCTTTAAGCAAGACCCAAAGAAAGCAAAAAATTGGACATTATTCACTGTGATATATAAATAATTTTTTTACATTTTTAATTTAGTTAATGTAGATTTCGAAATGATTTTTTATTGTGACTAATCCTCAATGCCCGGCACCACGACGGACACACCATGAGTAGTTTTCATAGATGGATGGAGGTTTAGTTTGCTTTGGTTCTGTTTGTCGCTCTATGGTCATTTTGTGCACACTTTAGGCTAATTAGACCGGGACCTACAGTTTAACGTGGATTCGAACCACTAGCAAACATCCATACCACTGGCAGGATTTGAACCTGAAGCCAGTGGTACCAAAGGCCAGAGCGCTGACCAAATGGATGGATGGAGGGGAGGACATCTTCTGTTGTGATGGAACATCATAAACGCCATCGATTCTCCTGGTTTTTGAAACAGTGTATACAACAATGCCGCCAGGACATAGAAGCTCAACCCTAGTGCTCACCAGCGGCGCACGTTGTTGGGCCGCAATTATTTGACTTATTACTAATTGAACACTTACGAATGATTTGAGTTAAGTACTTAATTTAGAACTAAGATCAAGAATTATAATTTAAAAGTTTATAAGAAAATCTGAATCTTTACTCAATATTCTTACGAAGTTTTTTAAAGAAATTTATTTAAATTCTGTTTGTAAATAGCATACAAGCATTGAAATTTGCATTAGTTTGTCCTATTTAATTTTAAACTTACAAAAATGAAAATAAAGTAATTGTGAAACAAACACTGAGTTATTTTTAAATTCTTTTCATTTAATTTTAAATACAAATGAATCTTTAAATTAAATTAGATTAATTTAAATAATTAATTTTAAAATAAATTAGCTTAATTTAAATAATTAATTTTAAAATAAATTAGCTTAATTTAAGGAATTGATTTTAAAATAAATTACCTTAATTTAAATAATTAATTTTTAAATTAAACTAACTAATGATTTTACAGTTAATGTTAATTTAATTATTAATTTAATTCCAATTAATTTGAAATTAATAAACTATGTGTTTTTATAAATTTATTATATATTAATAATTTATTTACTTAATTAAAAATTAATGTACTATTTAAAAAAAAAAAGACAATCAGAATTTTTCAAAATTTTTGGTTACTTGCCAAGCAGAAGTATGAAAAGTATACAAAAAAAAAATTAGACTTCTTATTGATTTAGTATAAGAAATACAAATATGCATAGCACAAATATTCTTGCTTTATAAATATAAATTTTACGCGATTATATTCATACTTCGGGTGCTCCATCTGCCAATAAATTTGCATTTCTGGGACCTTTTGGATTTCATGTGATGGCGAGAGCTAAACATTCTAGACTTTTTTTTTTTCCTAGAAATTCAATTTCACTCACCGACAGCCTTTCAAGTACATATGACAGGAGAAAATGAATATAAAAAGTGAATTCCAACTCAATAGCATCCACTTTTCAAGGACAGCCATACATACTAACACATCTTTGTGAAAATTCTGTTTTGCTTTGAAGTCGGTATTAGTTCTCATGAAAATATTTTGGATGTAAGAAATATTTTGATGCAGTTTTGTTTTCGTTACTTTTCTGTTTGATAGTTTTTTTTAACACTGATAATATTTTCATTGTAATAAAACTTATTTATTCGAGAACTTAAAATACAAAAAGAAGTTTATAAGCATTTATAGTGTAACTTTTATTTGTTTGCATCAGGTTGTAAAGTAAGTTGCGTTTGTTTTCTCGATTGAAATAGAACGAATACTTAGCCAAAAACATATTTATTTAATCTTTAAAATTGCCACCAGCCTAACTCATGGTCCTGTGGCAATGTGCTCAGCTTATGTGCTATAGAAGGGCGGATGTTAGAATCCGCTGGCAGCATTATTGTAGCCATTGCTTTAAGGAAACCCGACTGCGATTGTGACAATAGGTGTAAGAGCAGGTAGTCAGGCTTCCTGATGGGTGTTGTCCGGGTTTTCTCCTATACACGCAGATGCAAGTTAGTTGCCTTAAAAGTCCTCAAAAAACACTGTCCTCAATCATCACCCCTCAATCTGCTGTTTGTGCGATACATAAGTGAGAGATAAGCTCATCGATGTTCAACAAAGAATCTTCCTATCAACTTTTCAGGGTTTTTTTTACATAAATTTCAATGTAAAAATCGTGCTCTTGAAAAAGAACTCAAATCTCAAACTCTTCTTCTGAATTCAGCCTGGGTCTTACAAAATGATTCTGTAAGCTTCTAGTAAGTTATCTGTTGCAGCAAGGTAGAGAGAATATGAATAATTTCAAGGTCAAATTCTTTTGACAACTTGTTAGTCACTCTTGAATAAATGGATAGGTCTTGAATGACGGCTAAACTACTGTCTTGTGAGCTTAACGTTGTTATTGAGGATTCATTGGTTTATCATAGAAACTTCAAAAATTCAATCAGAATTCAGAAATTATCATGCCTTACATTTATCCTTAAATAATGGACTCATTTCATGTTTATACATCGGTAAGATCCGAGTTCACTTATGTATAATACAACCAGCCTACTGATGGATGATGAAGGGAATACATTGCTTTCTGCGAAGATTTTTAAAAATATATTACCTGTATTTCTTGACTGTATAGAAGAAAAGCATCTACCAAGCAGCCTGACTGTCGTTATGAAAATCATATAAAGTTAGATATATTTTGAGTTCAGAAATACTGACTACAAATTATCTACAACTTGCAACCAATGTCATTATCATAGCTTTTATTAAATGAATAATTATTTCATAGAAAATATTTTCTTCTTGAAATGCCATATAAAGAATTATGCCCTTAAATCAGGGGTCTCCATGCATTTTAGCCAAAGGGCCACACTGACTCCTCAACCAAGTCCCAAAGGACAAGACCTAGCTAACTCATCATATCAACATACTGTAATTTTGAATTACGAACAAATTTTCGTTTCAGAAATAGCCGGAGAATGAGGTATATATGGCACGGGGAATTGACTACACTCAGTTTGCAATTTCAGTTCGCACTGAAATAACATGACATTGGGGCAGAGACACCATCTTGCGCTGTAGTAGTACAGCGTCATTTTCTGGAAAGCGGCGAAATTTCTTAAGAACGTCAATTATGCTTGATTAATCTAAGTATGCAATACCATTTTGTAGCTAGTAGCAGAACTAGAGCATGTTGTGGAAAAGTTCTGCTGCTTGATCGCTTGTCTGGAAGTTTGATCAGTTGCATAAATTTACTAACTCTGTCTTAACTTTTCAGAACTACTTAACTGTTGTGAAAAAACATACTCCAAAATGAAATATACAAAAAATATTTACAGATCCAAGTTAACTGATGATCAATTGAAATTGATTTCCATTATTAATCTTGATCCACAACTGCAAACAACTGTCAGTGAAAAGTTACAGTTACTTAAATCTCATTAATCATAATTATAATTGCATTATGTTAATTACCTATGTACGTCACTTTTAGTAAGTTCTCCACATCTTTAATTACCATTAAAATGTTCAATTTCATCATGTATGTCAGCTATAGTGTTTTTAATTGGTAGTGATATAAAAACACATTATTTTATATGATTTATTTACATTGTAAATTTGAAAATGAAATAAAAAAAAACTGGGGAGGACAAGATTGATGGCACTCGCTGTCCATAGTTTAGAAACCCCTGTCTTAAAGGATTACGAGTCTTACTGTCTTACGAGTTTACTCGTATATCATATTTAGCAATACTACAAGTATACTCGTACGAAAATTAATTTTTAATTTTGGTAGGTAGGTACTATGTGTTGTTTGGTCAAGCTGAGCCAAACAAATGGTAAAACTCAATGTGTTTAGCGATAAAGTCATTAATCCATAAAAAATAAAATAAAATATATTTACCATTAACATCTTAGATAAAAACAATCTGATAAAGGCTTTAATAAAATCTAAGTAATTTACATATCACTAGGCTGAAAAATTTACCAGGTTTAATGGAACATGTTTAAAAAACTTTAGTCTACAACATATTTTTCGTCATACTTTACGACATCCTCTTCACCAGAAGAACTCTCCTTTGTCACTGCAGATGAGGATTCAAATTCGTATGAAGTGGAAGGTTTTTAATTCTGTTCTAAGGCAAACACGAGTTTACTCGTGATATCGTACATTTTCTTACATCTTACCGTAAGTTTTTTATTTCTTATTACTGCTTACATTTATTTTAGTGAAGGCATATTTAGTGATAATAGCAGTTATGTATTGTATGGGGACTATAAAAGCTCTATAGAGGAATCAAGGGTTTATAGTTATAATTCTAATTGTTAATCCAAATTGTTAAATTTATACTAATCCAAAATTAATAGAGTTAATCCAAATTGTTAAATTTATACTTGAATTTCTGTAATAAAAAATAAATAAAATAAGACAAAAAACTCATTGATCGTAATGCTAACAATATATTATGCTATATTTCATTGGTTGCTCTCCATTAAGAGATTAATGAAGAGTGTTGCATGCCAATACAGTATATTGCTAAATGTTTAATGTTATGTCTCATGTAATGTTATGAACTCATCAAACAAGCAAATTTAACGTGAACAGTTGTCCACAGTGAAACAATATGCAAAATCTCTAATGCTATTGATCAGTAAGAAAGGTTTATAGTTTAATTAAAACAATATTTAAAATATAGTATTTTTTTTTAATTACGTCAAATATATCCTATTAATTTATCATTTAAAAAATTATTTGTTTATTATGGCAAAGATTTTTGTGGTAAAGATTATATTGTTTATGGTTTATTTATTTGATTGTGGTTTGATCTTTACCACAGTAAAGATTTAAGTATGATTCAAAACCATTCTTGTAATACAATGTTTTTTATAAATACGACAAATATATTCTATTAATTTTATCATTTAAAAAAATTTTTTTTTATTATGGTAAAGATTTATGTGGTAAAGGTTATAAGGTTATAATTTTTATGGTTTATGTGGTTGATTTACTGAAATAAATATTTAAGTATGATTTGAAACCATTCTTATAATACAATATTTTTTAATTACGTCAAAGATATTCTATTAATTTTATTGAAAAAATATTTGATTATTACAGTATTCGATGAAATAAACAATTATAACAATTTAATGTTTATCTATAATTAAATCATTATTGTAAAATAATGTTCTTATGTTATATTTCGAAATTACTTAAATAAATTTTATCAAGGGAACAAATTATAATCATTAAATTATATTTATAAGAATTAAAATAAAAGAATAATTATTTTTTCATTTCGAAAACAGAAATTCCATGTTTGTAACTTTATTCAATTATGATAACGATTCACAGTTTGAATAATTACATGTTTTTAATTGAAAATGTCTAAAAAATAAAAATTATTAGATATTATAAAATATTATTAGAAATCTCGATAAAAAATAAAAATTTTTAAAAGTTTTTTTAATTAAACATTAAATTATTTGTTATATTTTTATTATTTAAAATGCTTAATTCTGTTCAATTAACATTATTATTATAAACTACTTATTATCATTAGTATTATAACTACTTATTAACATTATTATTAAAAACTATTTATTAACATTATTATTATAAACTTTCACCTTGCACATTAAAGATTAAACACGAAAATATCATTAAACATCTTTGAAACAAAAAAATAACATCAAATTAACGATAAAATAATAACTAACCATTAAAATCAAACTATTCATAATTCACATTTATTTCATTATTCTGTTTGACAATTAAATATTAATTTCCAGCCCCGCCGACAAAGAACTTTCGTCTTTTTCCTTTCGATAAAAATTAATTCCTCAACCAACTATTATAAGCCCACTATTTACAAAAGGAATTTGATGGCGAATCAATTGTGTTAAAAGCCATTACATTTTTCTTATTCAAATACTTTCTCTTAAAAACACTTGTCCTGGCGATACAGTGAAGATAGTAGAGGGAGTTCATTTTCACCCCCCTCAACCATCATCGAAGTAGTTCTGCTCATGAACTTCATGGTGGCAATTTAGGAATTGAAAGAAATATTCTGCATCACCCACGAATGAGCGCCTTCCTTTTACTTTTCCTGCCAAAGCTATTCGTTATTTTCCTCCCACCCACCCCCACCTCCCATCCTGCCAAACCAGGAGCGTGTGTTTCGGAAAAGGAAGGGTTCTGGAATTCTCTTCATCCCAATTGCCTTCCCCCTGCCTTTCCCGTTTTGTTGCTGCCGCACCTTTCAGCACCGCCTCAAAGGGTGTATGTTGGGGGTGGGGGTGGGTGGAGAACTCCGCAATACGTGATACATGTCCCACGAGTTACTATTAAAGACTATTTTCTTAGCGTGGAAAGATCCTCCACTTCCGAAGTTCTCCAACCACCCTGGGGACCGCACAACGTCGAGAAAAATACCGAAGTTGTTTCTGTAAGTGGTAATAGCTTGTCACTTTAGCTGGGATATTCAAAAGTGCTTTTTTTATTTATTTATTTTTTTAATACCTGGGGAGTTTTGCTTGCAGATTTAATGCTTAACTTGACGAAGCTTTTATATATATATATATATATATATATATTGAAATACGTCACTATGAGTTACTCGAAACTAGACAGCTCAAGTCATTTAATTTTCAGAACGATGGTTTTAATTACTTGGGAGTAATAATAGTGGGATAGAATAACTTGTTCTTAAAATGTATCTTTAGTTTTAGTAGGTATTTAAAGTCTTCGGTGGAAACTTTGTACTTAATATTTGAAGTATGCTCGAGTTTGTGTATTTTTAATGGCTTTTAAACATTGTATCGTAGGTTAAATTTGTGTAAACTGAGGTATTAAGTTCCAAGTTAGCAACAATTTGTTCGGAATATAAAATTTTTGGAACAACGAATTTTATGCGTTTGGTATCGCTCTACAAGAACAATTACTTGCACACTAATAATTTTACAAGTAATTACGAAAAGGTCATTCTATAAACAGATTTTTAATGTTAATTTTAAATTATAATGTCTGTTAATTGTGACTTCGTATAAAAATATTTTCTTAATCAAATTTTTATTTTTGCAACATTATTTGATTAATTAATACAAAAAAAAATTCTTTAAATAGGATAAAAAAGAAAAAAAAAAGGCATGTAACACTGAGAAATTTGTTTTTTTTTAATTTTTAGCTATCTGGAACTAAAATTAACATGATTAATACAATCCAGAAAAGAATACAAAAAATATTCCATTTAAAAATTTCAAAATTCGTATTATTTATATATAAAAAAAAAAATACATAAACAAACATGAGAAAATAAAGGACAATATAAATTTAGTAAAACCAATACATTTCTTTAAATTTTGACGAAATTTAATTTTTAAATTTATCATTATTTTTTTTTGATGAATTATTTAATTCGACAATTTGAATTAATTACCCTTCTATGTTGTTTAAAATCTTTGAAGATTTTTCACAAATATGAAGATTATAAAAAACAAAATAATAATATTAATAATAATAAAATTAATTATTTTAACCAAAGCTCAGATTCAATAACCAAAAAGAAAAAAAGATCAATTCTTCAAGATCCTCATATTATATACTGTGAAAATTCAGTAACTTATCCAATTATTTTGCTCCAAGGGGTTTCCTGAGTAAATAGCCCTTACCCTTCAATAACTATTCCACAGAACATATTTACAAATTGTTCAGTAGATTTTAACAGACTTAATTAAATTAAAAAGTTAATATTATATTAATGTATTCATGAAGCTAATTTATTCACATCAAATGAATTTTTGTTAATTTTTTTTTTTTATGCAGCTTTTAAAAATAACATGAGCCAACTGAATATCTTAGAAAGATTTTTTTCTAGGCTTGTGGTAACTACTCTCAGTTGATTATTATGTTAACAAGTTGACAGATATTACTGATGTCAATTTTACAAAACTGCTAATCCTGGAGTTTTAGAGGTAACTGTTACACATCTGCATGTCGAATGGAAGGGAAAAAAAGAAAATTCTCATTGGACAGCTCGATTTTCGAGGGGAATTGTTTATACGCACTCTCTAAATCACCATCCATCCTCGTTTCTTAAATCAGTGAATGCAACTAGTGAATTTGAAACTACTCATTATTGCTGGTTCCACATAGGCCACTAAAACCTTTACCAGACAATCCGTCTGGTTTTCGGACAGAAAGTTTTGCAGTTCGTCTGTTTTGGTGACATGCAAAAGTAGTATTATCATTCAACAAATGGATAATAATCAAATTTTCCTTCAAGAGTCAATCCATATTTTGGACTACACGAATTAGACTTACAATAGAAGATAAACAACAATTGAAAATTTTAGTGTACATTAGGAAAAAAATCAGTTCATTTAACAATAATTAAATGTGCATTTATAAGAATGCAACACTATAAATATCGCTCCACTCGGTTATATATTTTACTCGGTGTTTATATTTGTATATTTTTATTTTATCCAGTGTTTATATCAAATGTGTAATATGTTTTATTTTATCCAGTTTTTATATTTGTCTGTTTATGATTTATCCAGTGTGTGACATGTTATATCTTATGTGTTTATACTTGTATATTTATGATTCCTTCAATGTTCGTACCCAGTGTGTAATATTTTATCCATTTGTCTATTTATGTTTTATCCAGTGTATAATATGTTATATTTTATCCAATGTTTATATTTGTTTATTTATGTTTTATCCAGAGTGTAATATGCTATGTTCTATCCAGTGTTTACATTTGTCTATTTATGTTTTATCTAGTGTGTAATACGTTATATTTTATCAAGTGTTTATATTTGCTAGTTAACAAATAGAAGGAAGAGGTTCCAGTTAACGATGGCGGCATTCACAACCGTCACTATATTGGGAAATATAGACTTGGTATAAATGGTGATGAGATGTCTTGCATTGACAGTTGTATTACCTGTTCGAAGTTTTCTTTGTTTTCTTCAGTACTATATGCAAAAATGGGTATTCGTCTCTGAAAGCCCACCCCCCCTCAAAGGAAATCTTCTTCCTACCACCTTCTTCAGAAAAAACATTAAATCATCGAAGTCGTATTACCAATTATAAATTTGTCAACAAGCTTAGTGAATTCATGAGAAAACGTAAAGAACTGGAAGTTCTCATCGCATTAGAAAATTTAAAAAAAAATAAAAGAACCATCAATATTAATTTCTCAAGTTTACTTTGCGAAAAATTTTTTAAAAATATTAAAGAGCAACAAAACGCTAAACGATTTTTTTCTTTAATAAAGTCGACAGCAACTGGAATCAGATTAAAATATCATTCAATATATCTTCCGTCATTATTCATTGAATATAATTTTATACGATAAGGAATACAATAAGCTCCTTTGAAGGATCGTCGATCTTTTTCTTGATCAGAAATGATTAATGATAAAAGGCATTATGGAGCTTTAAGCATTAGAATTGAAAATCGGTAGATAATGAGTACAAACCGAATTGCTACCAACATTAGAACTGTATTTTAAGAAATGGGCATTATTTATTATACCAAAACATGTATAAAGTAATAAAGACTTAATTTTCAAACCATAATTAATATTTATTATACCAAAACATGCATAAAGTAATAAAGACTTAATTTTAAAACCATAATTAATATTTATTATACAAAATATTTATAAAGTAATAAATACTTTTTTTTTTATACCAAAACATGTATAAAGTTTACTTAATTTTTAAAACCAAATTTATTATACCAAAATATTTATAAAGTAATAAAGACTTTTTTTATACCAAAGCATGTATAAATTAATAAAGACTTTATTTATACCAAAACATGTATAAAGTAATAAAGACTTTATTTATACCAATATTTGTATAAAATAATAAAGACTTAATTTTAAAACCATAATTAATATTTATAATAACAAAATATTTATAAAGTAATAAAGACTTTTTTTATACCAAAACATGTATAAAGCAATAAAGACTTAATTTTAAAACCATAATTAATATGTATTATACCAAAATATTTATAAAGTAATAAAGATTTTTTTTTATACTAAAACATGTATAAAGTAATAAAGACTTTATTTACACCAAAATATGTATAAAGTAATAAAGACTTAATTTTAAAATTATAATTAATACTTATTATACAAATATTTGTATAAAGTAATAAAGACTTAATTTTAAAACCATAATTTATATTTATTATACCAAAACATAAATAAAGTAATAAAGATTTAGTTTTTAAAACCATAATAAATATTTTGTGTTGTTCTCCATAAAAAAAATATATTTCGTTACTAACTGAATTACCTGATAAAAAGAAGCGATCAGAAAAGAAGTGATAAAATAAGGTAAATAGAGGTAACAAAATTTAATAATTACAAAGTTCAAAAACAGATTTATTTTTATTAATATTTTGTAAGCAAAAAAACAAAAAATGAAAAAAATTAATTTCAATTAAATTAATTTCTCTTGTAGATACACATTACTTTAACTTTTTACACTCACAGAATTTATAATGAAGGCTTACTATAACAAATATAAAACATAAGAAATATTGGATTTTTTTGGCCCTAAGCTTTAACGGCCTTTTAAACTTTATTATACTGGTCGTAGAAGAAAGCTGAATATATTATCAGAATCAGGATATTAACACCTATAAAAGTCGCTCATAATAAAGCATACAAACTTTCTCATTAAATGAAGGTAATTAAGAGGCGGATATCAGGATGGGGGAATCTGCAAGTTATAAAGTAAACTACGATTTTATGTATGTCATAGCATATGCGTGTAAAATTTGAAAGTTACAAAATGAAAACTGTGAATTTGTATGTAGGATAAACAAATAAATAGATTTTCATATTTATATATTAGGTAGAATCCATATTACATATAAGAATAACGAAGAATAAATTTTAATCAAATTCCATTACCTGAAAGCTGATTTCATTGTTGGAGCTTCACTATTGGAGAGCGTGCTAGCTAATATAAAGAACAATGAGGGTTCGATTTCCCCTGATGGCGTGCGTTACGTCACTGCTCTGAAAAACGAGTTACACTCGATAAAGATTTCCTTCACGATCACGAATTTCTTCTGAAATTCTTCCCCATTATGAAGATGAAGGCAAGATTAGAGTGTTTATATGCTTGGTAAAAGATCAAGTACTACCCTCTTGATCAATTTAAAACTTTCGCCAAATAAACTGTATCTACTCTCCCTTTGATGCAAATACAGCATTCATTCTTTAATTAAGTAATTAATTAGTTGCATTTCTTAATTATTTTCATTACGCATGAGTAGAAAGCATTTTTGTATGCATCAGAAATCACTTGCATCACTTATGTATACCACGAATAGTTCAACGATGAGTAGAAATGGAAGTGTTGTCTTTTAAAAGGACTTTTACTGTTAATAATCCCTCAATTGCGTGTTGTATGGGAGAAAACTAAGAAAATGCCTGTAAGGTAGTCTGAATGGATATAAAATCCTGCCAAGTAGTCAGATTGTGTATAAATTCCTGCCAGGTAGTCTGATTGTATATAAATGGATAGTCTGATTGTATATAAATGGCAGGTAGTCTGATTGTATATAAATGGCAGGTAGTCTGATTGTATATAAATTCCTGCCAAGTAGTCTAATTGTGTATAAATTCCTGCCAGGTAGTTGGATTGTGTATAAATTTCAGGTAGTCTAATTATGTATAAATTCCAGCCAGGTTGCCTGATTGTATATAAATTCCAGCCAAGTAGTCTAATTGTGTATAAATTCCTGCCAGGTAGTTTGATTGTGTGTAAATTCCTGCGAGGTAGTTTGATTGTGTATAAAGTATTTTAGTTTGTGAAAGCAATCCCTGTAACGCACGCCTCAAGTGGATTTGAAATGGCATTCTTCTGATCCCTAATTATGTGTGTTATCGTTAGGACAAAAGTTAAAGTAATAATAAAAAAAGTTATGTTTACTCTCAATTTCATACCATAGTTGAATCACACCATCTGCCTCGCTAAAACAAACAGTTTTTTCTGAACAAAAACTATTAAAAGCAGATTATTATTTTTTGTGTGTGAACGATACAAAACCAAACATTTTTTTTTTTTTTTACCTCCAAATTTTGACAAAAGAACAAATTCCTCCACAGAATCAAAGTAATTTTTCCGTTAATTATCGAGACAATCAATTCAGTAGTGCAGTACACGGTCCGAACAGAACACTTCCGGGACTCACACACGCAGATGTTTCATTGATTATTATTTTTTTTTTTTTACCATCTTCCCGCTGGCGTTTAATTAGCATACATCACGGCATATCGTCATTTGGTCAAAAAGAAGTTAATGGGAGAATTTTAAAACCAAATCGAGTTCGTCGTTTTAACTTTCTACTTTCCGTGGTTAATTTCTTTTCTCGATTTCTGTAATAGCGATTCGTATAATAGAAAATGCTTGCGTGGGCGAGCATTTCGAACCCGGCTAGGAATAGAACCGTGAATTTTTATTGTCAAGAGATTCCGAGATATCTCCCGGCACACCACATGCGAGTGTTGCGAGCTTGCCCACTTTGGCTCGGCACTGGATAACGTTAATGGTTACATACACCGCCATACTATTCAGACATGGACGCGAAAGGTATAGCATCGATCTTTGATAGTTAGACATGGCGATCAATGGAGGTAGGAAAGGAGTATGCTTTTGGATTTTGAAAACATAACGATGTGCCTCTATTCTGTTGCTAAGAAAGTTAGTTCATTCACTCAAATAAGAGGAGAGGTTAGCATGCTGTTGTAAAATGTATAATCATGTTGGGGGAAAAGGCTTGTTCCCGTTTTATTGTTTTGTAATTTTTTTGATGTCAGGATTTTCAAGGAATAGGAAATGTTTTATTTATAATGCTAGATAAGACTTTTCATACTCCAGTTGGAAATAATTAATTTCCCCGTCAGGAGTAATCGATCGGGCATATGAAAAAATTTGTTGTAGGTATGCCTGACAAAATCTTGACTTATCCTAGGTTAATATCATTGATTTAGATATCTGTCATTTCGTTCTTAGCTATTCAAGTATTTTCCGAGTGTCACGCATACATTTTTAAGAATTTTTATTGTTTTATTTTTAGTTATTTTTATTTTTATTTTTATTTTTTTTTTTTATTTTTTTAATTTTTTTTCCTGCAGAAATAAGAACAAAATTATTGCTTTCAAGTAATTTTCCTTTATTTCAAGTAAATGATTTAAACATATTTTATACTTCGACAAATAAACATTTTAAAGTTGTTTTAAACTTCATAAAAAAAAAAAAAGAGAATTAAATTATTTTTTTAACTGCACGAGGTAGAACTAGGTTGGTAAGAATCTAGAATCTCAAAAATGTGAACAATGTGTACATTTTTAAGGTGATGGTGCAGGTGGTAACTTAGTTAGAACATAATGATGCGATGTTAACTTGTATGAAAATGATGTGGTATCACTTTAGTTATAACCAACTGGATTTGAGTACTGCTGAGCTGCTCTAATATGCCTTAAATCAATGGTTTGATTGGTCGCTCTACGGTCATTTTTTGCACACTTTGGGTTAATTAGACCGGGACTTACAGTTTAACGTGGATTCTAACCATTAACAAATATACATGCAACCCCAGAATTCAAACCTGAAATACCAAAGGCCAGAGCGCTAGACAATTGGCTATCAATGTGACGTTAAATCTGTAATTTTTACGTTATTGTTAATCATTATAATAATACACAAAAATCTACTAATAATACGCAAAACTACTAACAGGCATCCATGCCACAGCCAGGATTTGAAGCTGAAGTCTGTGGTACCAACAGCCAATCAGGTTGGCCATCAGGTCGCTTAAATCAACGGAGAAGGGTTCATTAGTATTTTATAAAGTTTGTACATGGTTTGGATTTAAATACATAAATGAAAAATTTTTGCTTAATTCTGTGTTTCTGTAACAGCAATTCATATAATACAAACAGCACTCATTCAGACTTGGTCTGAGAAACAAAAATATGAATGTATTGTTAAGAGAGTGAGATATTCCGTATTTTTATACAAATGCTCCCTTAGCTTTGTAACGGATAATTCAAATGCATAAACCAACATATTATGTAGACATGAAAGCGAAAGATGATTCCATCGATTTCTTATAAAAAGCCGTGCGATCAATGGTATTTTAGCCTTCTCCATTTCGTGGTCAATTTCTTTTCCCTTTCTTCTGCAAAAGAGATTTGTATAATAGAATAGGCATTACTGATAAACTCGAATATGAATAGAAATGGGACCTTTTTTATTCTTAGATATATCATAGCATGTGCATACGAGTGGAAGTTTACCTTAGTCCAGCATTGAAAAATTCATATAATAGAAATATACCAATTTTCGTGGAAAATAAAAAAAAAATTAGAATTATATGAATTCGAATTGATTTGTATAATAGAATACACATTACTGAGAAACTCGAATATGAATAGAAATGGGAACTGTTTTATAGTCGAGATATTCGAAGATGTATCATAGCATATGCATACGAGTGGAAGTTTACCTTAGCCCAGCATTGAAAAATTCGTATAATAGAATTATACGAATTTTCGTGAAAAATAAAAAAAACGAGAATTATACAAATTCAAGTGAGGTTTAAGTTTCTCACTTTTGGTTGATAGTTAAACCTGCAAGAGTCATCATTTCGCATGAGTTTTTCATAGAAGAGCATACGTTCCTTAAATCTCAACGTGCATCAAATTAAAAGAACAGAATTTTGTTTTGAATATGAATATACGATTGTGTTATAAATTAACTATAAATATATAGATGCATTTATTTATTCAATCCTACAGTTTATGTTAGAAATTATAATTTTATTACCATGTAAATTTTCTTTAAAATTATTTTTTACTTCAAGTTTAATTATATTATAGTATATTACACAATAGCATCTACATTAAAAATTTCCTTTAATGAGTTTTACTTCTAAAATTACAACGAATATATATTTCAAAAACAGAACTTAACAAAGATGCAGAATATTAATTGAAATAGTCGCAGACAAACTTTGAAAGCTGATCTTCTTAACTATTGAAAAACTTTCTTAAAACTGAGTAAAAATGTAGCCATAGTTACATTTTCAACTCAATCTTTCTCTGTATCTTCTGATATTTGAGCACTCTCTTTTGAATATTTTCTTTTCCAAAACATCCAACATTATTTTGAATTGTCTACACTATTACCTGCCTTACAGTCTTATTAAGATGCCTTCATTAGTACCTGATCTTATTAATGGAAGAGGAACTCGACGAAAAAAACTTCCATTCATATGCCTTCATGTCCGTTACGGCATAATTAACTTAATGATTACATGAGTCTGTTCAGATTTCCCAGGTTCTTTCAGAGTTAGAGAAATGACTTTAAAATATGAAAATATTCTAAGAATAGCAATCAAGCTTTAGACATTTAAAAGGGTTAACATATTGTTGTGTTTGTATGAGTAGTAATATAAATAATGTATTCAATGTTTATAGTTCTTGATAACAAATAGAAAGAGTATCTTTTAAATCATACCATTATTTTGACAATGCTATGTCATTATCAATAACACTTTACTTATTATTTTTAAAAATTGTATTCCCCAACTGTCTTATCATCACGTAAATAATTATTTAATTATAATTGGTGGTAATGTTTTTATAATTATTTATAGTTTAAATTGGTACATTTGACTTGATTTGCTGTAAATAATTTGTTACGAAATAACACGTCAGTCATTAATTATATACTATACTAAGTAGAAAATTTAATTATCTCAAAATGAAGAATAATTAGCGCCTATTAATTAGAGATTAATTTTTAATTTTTATTAAAAAATTATCGAAATTGAAGAACAATTTTTAAAATTAACGACATACGTTAACCCTTTAAAATATCAGTACCATTTATTTACTTATTATTTAAAAAATTGCATTATCCAACTTTCATCAGCAAGTAAATAATAATTTAGTTCTATTTAATTAGTATTTTTTAATATTAATTATAGCTTAAATAAGTGCATTTGAATTGATTTATTGTGAATAATTTGTTACGGAATTATACGCCAATCATTAGTTACACTGCTTCTGTACTAAGTAGAAAATTAAATTATCTCAAAAAAGAAGAAAAATTAGCGACATTGAAGAAAAATTAAAAAGATTAGCGAACAAAAATTAGCGGCATACTCTATGATTCCGGTAATGCATGTGACATCGCAGTGAAGGGTTTGATAAAACTTCAGAGAAAAATTAGAAGCTTAGATTGTGTTCGACAGCTCGTACACACAAATATAAACTCAAATAATCTTCGACACAGACACGAAGAAAAGAAATAAATTTAATCTCCTTTATTTAGGCAGCCATCAAGCTCGAAGATGGACTGCCACACACAACCTTTCTCGTTGGTTACACTTATTGAACTCTTTTACTTATGCAGCCATCAAGCTCGAAGATGCACTGCTCACACAACCTTTCTCTTTGGTTGCAGAAGTTCAACTCTCTCTTACATTCTTTATCTCTCTCCGTCACCTCACCCCCTGCCAGACACCCCCACAGACAGGATGTTTTTCTGGACATAGGGCGTTGACCTCCCTATGCAGGGGAACCTGGGTTTCGACGTAACATACCGCCACCCATTGATATGTTTACTAAACATTCAATAATATACAATAAATCCTTCTAACATACAAAATTAACAATTCTAAACATATAATAAGTCATTGAGAAAATGAATATATATATATGTATACATTGTATTAATTTTAAACAAATTACAAACATAATACCATGAATATAATCAAAGGCACTCTAAAGGGAATTACTCTGGCATAGGCAAAACACACACTTTTGATACTGGTCTCTTAAAAATTCCACTCTGGGTTTTTATATTAAGCACTCTGATTTTATTATCAACACCATAATAAATATCAATTACTCTGCCTAAAGACCATTTGTAAGTAGGTAAATTATCAACCAATAGCACTAAATCACTAATGATTACATTGTCTATTTCAAAAGACCCATTTATTTTTTTTTTTTTGTTGCAATTCACTTAAATAGCTACGGTTTTCTCCTTTCTCCACACTAATTGAGCTATTTTAGTTATCCTTTGCCACTTATTAAGATCATTATATTTTAAATCAATTAAATTAGGCTCTAAAATAGCGTTCATTGATCGATTAATCAATAAATGGGCTGGAGTTAAACTTCGAAGTCATCTCTATCAGTAGAAATTGGACTCAATGGTCTAGAATTCAAAATTGCTTTAGTTTGTATACATCTGAATCTAAAAAGGGATTTAAAGATTTTAATTTACTCTTTGACATTAATTTACTCTTTCTTATCTTTCGATAGACTTTTGATCTCACAGGAAAACCTTTCCTGTTGAATAGATTTTGCCAGAAATATCTCAGCAATATTAGTTTCTATCATATATGAATAACTAAACAATAATAATATATATAAATTATCAATATAAATAAATTATCAATTGAATAATTTAATTTAAATGACAAACACCTGGTATTTTTAAGAAATCTAAATATGTAACTTAAATACTTAAACTTTTATATAATTATTACTTAAACTCAATAAATAGTTCATGAAACTTCAGTCACTTGTTTCATAAACAATTTGTTCTCACCAACACTGGATCACTCAGTTCAGAAAAGTTCTCGACCTGTTTATCAAGGATCTGGATCGGTTGATCAGGATACTTTTCTCCAGCCAGGAACTCTGGTCTCACCTAATGTGGTATCACTGGAAATCAGATGACAATCGATGAATTGTAGCAACTCTGATGAGCACGAAAGTCTTTTAATCACTTGATTTGGAATCACTGCAATAAACTACTTAGATGTCTTAAGCTTCAAGGCACATTCACAAAAGTAGTAGATGAATTCTCAAAATTAAACGTTGAAGACCATTGAAGCATATTAAACACCAACTGTAACAGATGTTATACTCTCACACGAACAGTTGAGGTTCGGCAATGGCATTTGTTGTTCAGGGCATATTCCCTTACCAGCCACCTCTGTTTCTTCGACGGGATTTCTTTGACGGGAACTATTGGGCCATGACTCATCTTCAGTTGAGGAAGACAAAGAGTCATCACTCACTCCTTTATTATAGCTAATTTGGGAAGTTTTAGCTGAATCCCTTTTCCATTTTGCAAGTTCCAACTCTTTTTCAAGTTTGGCCAAATGAATTTTCTCTATCTCTAATTTTATTTCACTTTCTCGTTTGTCCCTCTCGAATTTTTCTTTCTCTAATTCTAATTTAATTTCACTTTCTCGTTTGTCCCTCTCGAATTTTTCTTTCTTTTCCCTCCTTTCTTCTAAAACATCATCCACAAGATTGCGCACTATTTCAATCCTGCTTCTATAGACATGACTGGATTTGATTAGGTTGATAAAAGCTATTTTCTAGCATTGACTGGAATGGTTAAGCCCATCTCTTCCGCTACCTCTTTTAGCTCATCCTTCCTTAGATTTAACTCCACAGACATTGTTTATTCACTTAAATTCACTAACAATGCACTGCAGAACTTAACAAACCTGTCAAACGAAACACTCTAATTCAACACCTTAATTAACATAAATTAACACAACAAACGAACGCAACTAACACATTAGAATTATTAAACTTCACCTACCAAACTCATGGTAGAATACAGCCAACGATTCGTGGAAATCCAATGAATCACTCTGTCTCAATACTCAACTAATCCATCTCCGGGAGTCTGGACCAAAATGTTCGACAGCTCGTACACAAATATAAACTCAAATAATCTTCGACACAGACACGAAGAAAAGAATGGACTGTATAAAGTTTAATCTCTTTTATTTAGGCAACCATAAAGCTCGAAGATGGACTGCCACACACAACCTTTCTCGTTGGTTACACTTATTGAACTCTTTTACTTATGCAGCCATCAAGCTCGAAGATGCCACACGACCATTCTCGTTGGTCGTAGTTGTTCAACTCATTTAGTTTATGCAGCCATCAAGCTCGAAGATGCACTGCTCACACAACCTTCTCTTTGGTTGCAGAAGTTCAACTCTCTCTACATTCTTTCTCTCTCCCGTCACCTCACCCCCTGCCAGACACCCCCACAGACAGGATGTTTTTCTGGACATAGGGCGTTGACCTTTCCCTATGCAGGGGGAACCTGGGTTTTGACGTAACAGATTGATATAACTATTAAATAACATCATAAGTCTTTTCTAGAAAAGTTACAATAATGCTATAAAATCTATAAATATATAACATCTTCTGTAAAAAGCGATAATTGGGTTTGTTCTAATTCAGTGAAATTCGTGGATTTTGTTAGTACTATTGCATTCGCAATTGATTTGTAAGATTCTTTATTAACTTTACAAGTGCTTTGTTTGTTTAAAATATCTTTTAAATCATACCATTCTTTTAACAATGATATCATCATTATGAAAACACTTTACTTTATTACTTAAAAATTACATTCCCCCACTTTTCATCAACATGTACGTAACAATTTAATTATAATTGGTGGTAGTTTCTTTATAATTATTTGTTTAAAATTGCGCGTTTGTCTTGATTTTTTGTAAATAATTTGTTACGTAATTATACGTCAATCATTAATTATATACTGTAACTAAGTAGAAAATTAAATTATCACAAAATGGAGAAAAATTAGCGACACTGAAGAAAAATCAAATAAATCAGCGAAGAAAAATTAGCAGCATAGAAAATTTTTTTTTTAAAAAATTAGCGTCATACTCTGCGATTTCGGTAATGTATTTGGCATCGCCGATAAAGGGTTGATAAAACTTCACAGATAAATTAGAAGCTTATATTTATATAACTATTAAATTATTAAAAATATATTATATTAGTCTTTTCTATAAAAGTTTCAATAGTACTTTAAAATCTATAAATACATATCATCTTCTATAAAAATGATAGTTGGGTTCGTTCCTCAACTCAGTGAATTTCGTGGATTTTGTTAGTACGATTGCATTCACCAGTTATTTGATAAGATTTTTTGTTAACTTTACAAGTGCTTATTAATTAAAGTTATACTAAATTTCCCCTTCATTAACATTTTAATTCTAAAAGTTTCATTGAAAGACTTAAATCACATAAGGGAAGAAATAGTTCCTCAGTCTCAGTCAACCACACAGTTTTAAACTTGACTTATTCAAACCTATTATTCAACTCCAGATCTCCGTAAAAATAGTCATGAGTTTTGACTATTCAACCAATCGAAACTAATAACTGATTCTCCATTATCTAACTATTTAAAATATATTTTCAAAATAACTTTAAACGTTTTTAGGAAAATTTAAAAATAAACAATTTGCTCTAAAAATTCACACTTCGGAATTTTTTTTATGGTGTTATATACTGCTTTCTAAATATAATCTAAATTAAGTTATTTTTTAAAAATTGTAAATGGCAGGATTTTCTTTTATTCTCTTAAAACTGAAACATAAGAGGGCAAAATAGAAATTTATGAACTTTATTTATTTATTAAGTGAAATTGGAGCCTGGAAAATTGAATGCACGCAAACAAAACCGCAAAGGCCATTATTTACAATTTTCCATTAAATCTAGGAAGAAAAATGATAGTTCAAAATACTCTAGTGGACAACTTTGCGGCTCATTATTTTGATGATACCATGGATTTTCATAATGAAAAACAAGAACAATTTTTTATGAGCATAATAAATATTTATTTGGTAACACCCACCTTAATGATGAAAAAAAAAATCCAATAAATATATTTGTGCCATCTTGTACTATCTCTAGTGGATAAAAAAAATATAAATGTGGCATACAGTACTATTACCAACTACATCGAAATTGATTGCTACATGAGAAGAAATTAATTCATCTTTCCTTACTAGTATGTTCGTGTGTGTTGCCCAATGTTCTAAATTTTTTTATCGCAATAGTACCCGCCCTTTCGGTAATAAATTTTGCTACAGTAAGGTGCTTTCGATGGAAATTATCATTTAAGTATAGGTGGGCGTAAAAAGTCAATCGCAAAATGAGAGATAGTTTTATGGTTCATTCTCGCAAACACGGTAATGAACAGCAAGGTATATTGCAAAAATCATCATCGTAAAGACCCCTCTGACAGAAAAAACAGCAATATACAGAACAAAAATCACTCATAGGAGAAATCCATCAAATATTTTCACCGCACATTACATTGATTGAAAGAAACAAAACACACAGCCTCTGTGCTTAGATCAAGTTTCTGGTAGCAGTGGGGCACTAATAATATCATCATTCATCATCATAGTACATCAGTTATGGCCAAAAGAAGAAATTGCCACCAAAGATTTTGGGGCTTTTTTATTTCTCCTAAACTTTTTCTGTGAGACCAGAGACAAAAATAAGCCTTTATGCTCGAATATCTTGTCAAGAAAGATAAAAAAAAAAAACAATGTCTACAAAAAGTATCTGCTCATCTCTATTTCGCGTTATTAATCTGTATGGAACATCTAGCAGAAAGTAATAGAGTGCTCAATATCGCCTTACAGCTTTGTTTATATAGTATGGAAGAATTTATTGTCTAGTATGTGCAATATATATAAGTACTAAGAGACACTGAATTTCAATTGACAATTACAGAATTAAAATTTCAGTGCATTTAAAGTTGGTGAGTTAGGAAAAAATTGCATAACAAAAGCAAAGACTATAAAGAAAATTTTACTAACAATCTTTTAAAATTTAAAATGATGAATAAAAAGTGCAAAATTTAGTGATCTATGAGTTGTTTTATCAAGAAAAGGAAAACATCCAAAAATATTAAAGAATAAAAATATATTATAGGATCAATTCTTCATCCAATATAAACTAAGTAAAACAAGTTAAAAAAAATATTGATTATTTAGCTTTGTCAAAAATACGCATCGCCAATAAAAAAATCAATAAATACTAAGATTTTCTATGATTTTTCTTCGTAATAGGACTTAAATTGTTCAATATTTTAATTCTCTACCATAAAAATCTGCCAAATAAATTATAAATAACAAAGATATATTTTTCGACATGTTTGAAAACAGAATCTTCAAACTTGTCCAAATATATTATGCATGAAATTAGCATGACATCCTAAGTTAAATATGATAAAGACGGTAACTTAAAAATTAATTAAGTAACTCATCGTCTAACATAATACTCCTCAACACATAACATTTACTCAAATGCAATAAAACATTTTAGAAAATCAGAGAAATTTGAAAAAAAACATATCACAAAAGTGAAAATGAAAATCCATATGATATTTGTGACAGGGATGTATCTAAGACCGCATTTGCAGTAAAAATTCTTAAGTAACACATGAATATAATTAACACACACACTAATTTAATTATAGTCTTTAAGCAGAATAGTTAATAAATAATACACAATTTGAATATCCATCATGAAAAATAGTAATAAATGCATAACTTAGTAATTTTTAATTCCTTTCAAGTACGGTTTTTGAAATTACTGAACACCGAGACTTTTTAATAACTGAAATAAGAAATATCTTAGAAAATAAAAATAAAAATGTGGATCGTTATTTTAAAAAAAAATTCTTTTACTTAGTTATTTTTATATAATTAGAATTTTAAAAATAAATAAATTGAGTACTGAAAATCACAATTTAAGAAAATTTGTCAGTGTATATTGGGCCACATTTATAACCTGACTAGAACCATTCATAAAATGACTCGATCAAAAATTCAAAATTATTATTGACTACAATAGTAAAGAATTTAATAAAATAAAACACTTGAACTATTATTTTCAACTGCATATTAACATATTATGTAACAATTATTAAAAATAAAAGTCAAGCATGTTTTTTTATGGTATAATTATTTTGTATGGTTTACAGTACAGTATACGTACTACAGTATAGCAACAACTACGAGTAGACAATTTTTCATATAATTATTGATTTTTCTCATTAGATTAAATTGTTTGTTTGTGAAGATGTTTTAAATGCCAATCAATTCGTCTGGCAAAAAGTCTTCCAGGTATTTTGGTACATGATAATTTCTGAAATTGTCTAATTTTCCAAAATTACATTTCCATGATAATTTTCCTTTTCTACTGTTATCTTCACTACTACAAAGAGACAAAAAAAAGAGAAAAAGTGGCAGAGTTGGTAAAATTAAAAAGAGGTTGAAATACTCTCTAATTCTAAGTAAATAATTTTTTATTCCAATTCACTTAATTAAATGTTTGGACGTAAATAAAGTTAATTAACTAACTATTGAACTAAAATTTTTCATCAATCTCGCTTTTAAAGGTCTTTCAGATAATTTGTTACATGATAATCTCCAAAACTGTCTGAATCTCCAAAATTACATTTCCACAGTAATTTTCCTTTTTTTTACTGTTATCTTTACTACTACTAAAGTGACAAAAAGAGAAAGAGTTGGTAAATTAAAGAGGTTGAATAACGCTCTAATTACAAGAAAATTAATTTTTATTCCAATTCACTTCATTAAAAGCTTTTGGATGCATATAAAGTTAATTAGCTATCTATTGAACTAAATTTTTTAATCAATTACGCTTAAAAAGTCTTCCAGGTAATTTGGTACATGATAATTTTCGGAAATTGTCTGATTTTCCAAAATACATTTCCATGGTTCCATGGTAAGTTTCCCTTCTACTATTATCTTTACTACTACCAAAGAGAAAAAAAGAGAGAAAATTTATCAAATAAAAAGGTTGATAAAAGTAAAAAACCAAGTTGGTTAAAAGTAAGAGTTGGTAAATTAAACAGCTTCAGTTATTCACGTTCTGATTACAAGAAAAATATTTTTTATTCCAATTCACTTTATTAAATGCTTTGGGACACATATAAAGTTAATTAATTAGCTATTGAAGTAAATTTTTAATCAATTCCACTTAAAAGGTCTTTCAGGTAATTTGGTACATGATAATTTCCAAAACTGTCCAAAATTAGACAGTTCAGTTTCAGAAAAAATTATTTGTGGATTTTTATTTCTTGTCGGTATAAAATTATTTTAATCATTTTATGATGATTATTTTTAAACTCAAAATCGAAATTTAGTTTCGACTAATAAATAAATTTACTTCAGGTTCATTTCCAGTGTTAAAGATATTTCAATTATTTTAAGTTAATTAACTAATTATTGAACTAAACTTATTAATCAATTCCGCTTTAAAGGTCTTCCAGGTAATTTGGTACATAATAATTTCCAAAATTGTCTGATTTTCCAAAAGTATATTTCCCTTTCTACTATTATCTTTACTACTACCAAAGAGACAAAAATAGAAAAAAAAAAATTATCAAATAAAAGTAAAAGAGTTGGTTAAGAGTAAGATTGTAAATTAAACAGCTTCAATTATTCACCCTCTGATTACAAAAAAATAAATTTTTATTCCAATTCACTTTATTAAATGCTTTGAACGCATATAAAGTTAATTAACTAGCTGTTGAACTGAATTTTTTAAAAACTTCTAAACAACAAAAACAACTCTACATGGATTTCATTTTTACATCAACAAAAGTCTAATCAAGTATGGATTTCATGATTGCAGAAACAACTTGAGGTCTTACATGGCAATTTTCCTGTTTAATGAAACACGTGAGTGGAAATTTAGAGATGATGTGCTGAAGAAAAAAACACTGCCCTAGAATTTTGTAAGATGTCGTAAATAGAGCCATTTATAATAGATATCCAGAAATCTTGAAGAAATTTTTGGAGGAAAACTGTTCTTTCATCATTAATAATACTTGTGCTAAAAGTAAGACTTCTTTATGATCGATTTTCGCTGCAGGCATTATTAGATCATTATTTCGGATAGAAAACCTTCTATTAAAGGGAATATAAGCAAGGTTATCGATTATTTAAAAAAAATTTATTTGTGGATTTTTATTTCATGTCGGTATAAAATTATTTTAAGCATTTTCTGATGACTATTTTTAAACTCAAAATCGAAATTTAGTTTCGTCTAGCATAAATAAATTCACTTCCGGTTCATTTCCAGTGTATAAAGGTATTTCGATTATTTTATCAAATTTGAGATCAATTTTAATAAGTTGAAACTTTAGTATGCCGATCGCATTTAAAACTTTTAGCATATGTACACTTTAAGTCTACGTATTGGAAAATTAATTTGAAAAAATAACATCATTTTACATGAAAAAAACATTTTCATACGAAAAAAATTATTGATTCCATCATTTTTTGTATTTCGTACTTTTATTTCATCAAATTAATCTGAGCCTACAATATTCAATTTCATCCCATCATTGATGCTCAATACTAATGACAATAATAAAAATAGCTTACATATATAAATCATAACTTATGAATTCTCAATTTTAATTTTAAATGAGCCGTTTAAATCGGACGACCTATTAGGATTTTAAAAAGAAATTGCAACGTTTTAATAATGCAACAGATTGTATATTCAGATTTCATTCATTTATTTTATATTTCATATTTAATGGAAATATGAAATATAAAATATATGTCCCGAATATCTTCCATTTTATGAATAAATTTAAACCTACTTTTTTCTATTCTATATTTAAAATGTGTTTGTTAGAAATATTTTCTCTATTTTTGATGTTTTTGATGCTGGAACCAATAGCGTTAAAGACTTTTCTTCTTAGATCAAAAAAACGTGTAACAGATCATTCCTTTTACAACATATTTAAGTTTCCTTCAGATAAAGGGTTGTAATTTATAATAATAAAGAACATAGCAAGAACACAATAAAAAATAAAAAGAAGATAGGGAGTTAAAAATAGTTCAATAAAGAAGACAGTGAGAACAAAGTTAATTCATATTGTAAAAAAAATTAAGCATTTCTTAGTTAGAAAATTGCATTTTTTAAATTGTATAAATAATTTTCAGGCTCGCTTATTGATTTACAAAATTTTCTATTGAAATTAATCACAACCCCTTTTTTATCTATTATAATATGAAATATATACTTCGATTTTAAAACACAAGATTATAATTCATTTTTCTTTTCAACTCAGTTTTATTCTGACACTATCTGAAATCATACATTAAATCATTAAAAATAAAATCAAAGCCATGTGTTTTATTTTTATTGAAGTTAATCAATATCCTGAGCACTTATTAGTGTTCCTTTTAAACTCATGTCTTTGAAGGCATTAATCAGTTATAATTTTTGCTTTTAACTATGATTTCGATGCTCATTAATACTTTTATTTTAGTTCATTGAATCAATTTATTTTATTCTAAATCCTGTTATAGAACGAACATTTTTTAGACTATATTGTCCTTCAAAGAAATATTATGTAATATTTTAATAACCTATAAAAATATTTGATTTTTGACAAAACCAGCGTACCGGTATTGTCTCGAATATCTTCCATTTTCTAAATAAATCTAAACATACTCTTTTCTATTCTATATTTAAAACGCATTTATTTTTCAATTCTTGATGCTGGAGCCTATAGAGTTAATTACTTGTGATTAGATCAAAAATGTTTCTATAGCTTTGATTATAATTTATGCATTATATATGTATGCTGTCTCATGAACATCATGCTAAATCATCATATTTAAAAATTCTTCCTCTTAGATCAAAAACGTTTCAATAGCTTTGCATTATAAATAATTTATACATATATATATATATATATATATATATATATATATGCTGTCTCGTGACATCATGTTATTTGTGTTATTTGCATATTTCGGTATTAATATCATTTCTAAGAATAAAGAGAATACAATCCTTTTTAAATTTATTTTATTTCAATGGTATATTGTATGAATTAAAAATACAAAAACTTTTTTTGAAAAAGTTTATTTACTATCTTTAATTTCTTGTCTTCATTCACTTTTTTTATAAACGTATTGAAGTAATTATTTCTTTCAAAAGATATTTCCCTATTTGTTTCTGAATTTTTTTTCCTCCAATTAAGCCAGATCTTTTTAAATAACACATTTTTCGTCATTGTCAAAACATGGGATTAACTGGCAAACCTTCACCAAAAAAAAAAAAAAAAAAAACTCGTTTCATGTTTTGCTTTTAATTTTTATGACGTTATTTTAAGTAAATATGCTTTACTAATTTTAATGAAAACACAAATTTCTTTTTATTTTTTAATTAATTTTTATTTTGACAACTGAGATCGGCGGCAAACTTACTTTTGATTAAAAATAACATTAAAAATATAAAATTTCCTTTTATGTGTTCTATCGAACAGATTAGAAAGTAACATTAATCAAAACTACCTTATTTTACAAAAGAGGAATGTGAAAAGATAAGGTATGTCATCTAGAAAAACAAAATGGGAAATATCACAATTTAATACTTGGTTCAGTGACTCTTTTTTATGGTGTTTTTCATATTAATATACAAGCACAAAATCTTTCAAATTTTAAAATACAATGCACATTGGAAATTTGTATTGTGGCACCTTTCTTTCAAATGAACGACATTTAAGCTTTCGCATAAAATTTCGTTACTAATCCTTAATCCTTTTAAATTACGTTTCTAGAGATGAGTGTTTTATTTGGTTTTAATATCTCTTATACCTACTCAATTAATTTGAAATATTTTTGAAGACACAATTGAAGAGTGAAATCTGAGGAAACTTTGTAAACCTTCGAGAGAGAAATTAAATACTAAAAATGTTATAAGCAGATTACACATAGATTAGAAATTTGTGGCATTGTTTGCACATTCACGACAATATTTACTAATATTAGACGTAAGTTTACGACAATATTTATTAATATTAGACGTGATATCACGACAATATTTACTAATATTAGATGTGAGTTTACAACAATATTTACTAATATTAGACGAGTTTACAACAATATTTACTAATATTAGACGTGATTTCACGACAATATCTACTATTATTATGATTCCAACAATATTTACTAAAATTTGGCATGAATTTCACGACAATATTTACTAATATTATGATTTCACAACAATATTTACTAATATTAGGCGTGAAATCACGGCAATATTTACTAATATTAGACGTGATTTCACGACAATATAGAATATTAGTAAATGGTTATTCCAATCAGTAACACTCATTATAACAAGTATCGATGCCTTTGCAGTTACTTCTAGACATATGATTTTATTATGGTATAACTTCCCTTTTTATTGAACCACGTACCATTTTTCTCGCCAGAAAGTTTGAAAGTGCGATAATGAATACGGGATAACAATGAGAGCAAAACATCATAAAATTTCATTGGTTTAGCGTTTCATCCTGTATTAAACTATCCTGTAACATATTTAACTATTTTCTAGTAAATATTATATAATACTTACGAAATTATATAGAAATAAATTAAATCCAATATGATCATATCTATTGATTTATTTAAAATATTCAATAATTTCGGTTTGAGCCTTTCTGTTTATTTTTTAAACTAAAAGCAATTTTTTTATTTTTATTAACAAACATTTTTGTTAACTTTTTTTCAGTAATTTCATAAGCATAAATAATATTTCTCACTGTTTCTCAAGATCTGCAAATTTAAGAGTGACTGATGGGGATAAATGTTATTTAGAGGAACGATATAAACGGGTTTTGTTTTTATTGCTTAAAATAGCAATTGTGCTGGGATCGGCGAAATAAAATTATCAATGTGAGTAAACGAACGAGGAGGAATGATGGACCAATATTCTCTGTATTTTTATTTTATTAATTTTTTAGTTTGTTAACCGTTTGAGGCCCCACCTGCATTTTGTTAGACATTTTTTAATTTTACACAAGCAGATATATCACTCATGAAGAAGAAAATAAAACATTTTTAGTTTTTGTAAATAATTAGGTAAAAAATTCGGTACAGAATTATAATTAATATAAATTGACTAAATTAAGTAAGCATTCTTATCAAAGAATTACCCGTTGTTGTTGTTGTTTTTTTAATAAACTAGTGGAAAGGAACAAGTTTTAAAGAAACTTAGGTCAATCTAGTGACATAAAAATCTGGTAATAAAAAAAAAAATTTAGATTTTTTGACTAAAAATAATTAATAAGAATTTTTTCGTAATATTTGACTATGGATCAGATAAAAAAAAATTAATTCAATAAAAAATTCTGTTTGAGTTTTAGGAAATACAAACAGACAAACTTCTTTAATAATAATAATAATAATAATATATCATCATCATCAACAGCATGATTGCCCAGGGTGGACCAAGACTTTCCTTTAAAGAGATTTCCATGCATACCTCTGGGTGATAATGGCCCTCCAATTCTTAACCATTAGTACAGCAACATCCTTTTCAACTGCGTCTATCCATCGCAACTTGAGTCTCACTCTTCCTCTTTGTCCCTATGGATTTGTCAAAACGAGCCTTTTTACAGGGTTTAAATCATTCATTCTAAATACATGAGCAGCCCAATTTAATCTATTGATCTTAATAAATTTTATAATGTCTGAGTCTTTATAGCATTAATAAATTCCTGCGTTGTACCGTCTTAAAATCATAGCCCTTAAAATCATCTTCCCAAATATACGCAAATGGGCCTCATCACATCTTGCCAAAGTTCATGCTTCAGAGCCATAGTCCAAAAAGGGTTTAATAAGGCTTTTTTTATAACAAGAATTTAGTTTTTCTGCATATGAACTGCGATTTAAACAGATATATATATATATCAAAGAATATGGAATTTTATTCCAGTAATAGAAAAATGTCAGCAGACACAAATAATTCGTGAGAGAGATTTTATGAAAAAATATCTTGTTTTGTGTACACATTTGGAATTATTACTTTTATATCACTTTCGTTTATTAGTAAATGAGTTTTAACAAGATGTTTATTACATTGAATGCTGGAAGAAGTGTAATATACTTTAATTTTCACGAATAATTCATATACACACTTTTTTGTATTTTTTTCAAAAGATTGATCATAAATTTGGTTGAATTATGTTAAGAAATATTAGTTTATGTCTCAAGAAACAATTTTATTATATATTGACAAATCTATTTTCATACATAATGACGAAATTATTTACTCCCTATTTGTTAAGCTCTATTTGGATAAGCTGTTAATCCTCTTTTTACAACTTTGTGACGCTTTTAGATATTATAAATATTTCTAGTACTTGAATTAGAATAAGTTCATTTTACTAAAATATTAACCTATTAAATGTATAATGTAATCCATAAGCCTATCACCATAAAGTAGCCTGCTTTATTGGTCACTGCGAATAAATAAGTGTACTGAAAGGTACAGATGCTTTATAGATATTTATAACTAGTTTACAAATAATTTATGCCAATTACGGTAATACATCAACTTAAAGTATCTTGAGAATTTTAAGATTAAACAAACTCATGGGATATATTTTAAGTGTGATTATTTTTAAGAATACATTTACAAGTAATTACAGTATAATGAAATAAAAACAATTCATTCCCTTTAATATTTTTCCTTTCTTTATTGTTACTATTTTCAGTAACAATTGTTCTAATAAATTATCATTGTTCTAATCAATTATCAATGTCTAATCAATTATCATTGTCTGCATCCCATAGAAGTTTGATTAACATATTTTAATGGTTAATGTTACATTTAAATGGCGATGTTAGATATATGAAATATTTATGCTGTTGATGATTATGTTCAAATAAATCAAGTTAATACATGTGATAGTGATACATAGGCTGCATTTGTCGATAATGGATGTAGATAAGTTGCAATCGTATTATTTAATGTTGCAAATGGATTAATCAAATAATTTCTCGGAATTCACAGTAGTTAGCCAAGCTATTCTCAGTTTATTGGTGTGGGTGGTAGAAAGTAGAATTTTCAGAAGAACCATCAAATGGGACTCCTCTACCTTTCAGTATCATACAAGAAAAATCTCTAAAACTCCCACAAGGTATAAAAAAAAAAAAAAAAAAATATTCTGCCACCGAATTAACTGGACTTTCAAAACTGTGAATGCAAGCACATCAAATCAGACTTCGATCGACTCTTTTGCTATAAAAGTAGGTTACCAATCACGTAGCCAGAAAAATAATACACTTGTAAATTAAAAATACTAATAATTACTAAATTAAAAAAAAAAAAAAACTTGAATTTTAATTAAGTATGCACTTGGTAACTAAAGTAAAACAAATTCAAAATTCATGCCTTTTGAATAAGGACTTTTTAACTGAAAGTAGAACAATGATAAAAAATTTAAGTAAAAAATTTATCGATTATTCTGTCTCGACTCTCATATAAGAAGTTTAACTTTAAAAAATAATCAAAAATAATAATTGGCTGACCCGATATACGGGTTACCCATATAATTTAAAATTTAATGAAAGAATAAAACGAATAGCAGCAATCTTAAAAAATAAAAACTACAGATTTTCAAACGATTTTCTTTACTTGAAAAATCTTATTTTCACTCTCAAATAAAATTGCCTTTGCTTTCACCAGATGATGTTATAGAACAATTTTACATTATTTAATTATATAATTATTATCTCGTGAAAGAAAGTTAAATAAATCAATAAGAACAACAATCAATCAATAGCAATCTAAATCAATAGCTCAAGAAAGAAAACAAAAAGAAAAATTTAACCTTTAGGGAAAGTTGAAAGTGATCAACGACACAAAATTCAAGGAAACGAGAAACTCCACGCTCGAAAAAATACTCATAATTTTATGGGTAATAAATTTAAAATCATTGTTTTCTTTACACTTTATTTAATTAATATCACCATAATCAGTTTTATAGAGATGATATTTAAAGAAATTCAAGTAGTAAAAATGTAAAATTTCGCAAGAAAATTAGTTTAATATGCATACGAAAGTTTTTAATAAGTTTGTCTGCTGTTTTTGAGCTACCTATAAAATATATTTCATGCTAAAAGTTTTAAAGCCCAAATATAAAAAGAACAAGTAAAATTCATGAAAAGTAGGAATCGAAATTTAAAACATTTAGATGAATAAAATCAAACGAGATTTTAAACGCGAATTTTGAACTGCGAGATTGGATAAGAACACTTGACCTATAACGTCAATTCCATTTTGTTACTAATTTTCAATAAAAAATTGCAGTTTTACTTTAAATAAAAAAAAAATACTATTCATTAGATTTCTTTTTCGTGGTCTTTGCTTGTGATAGATAAAAAATATAATCAATTAAGAAAAAGAAAATTTAATTTCTATTTATTATGTTTGTTAAATTATAACGTATTTAACAAATAAATTATTACTTGTGTAGATATTCAGGTGTATGTTAATAAACGTTGATTTTCTAATAGTGTAAAACATTCAAGTTTACTTTTAATTGTACTATTTTTTTAAAGAACAATTTTAATATGTGAATAGCACAATTTTTACTACGTGAAAAGCACAATTTTTACTACGTGAAAAGCACAATTTTTATTACGTGAAAATTTTTACTATGTGAAAAGCACAATTTTACTACTATGTGAAAAACACAATTTTTACAATTTTAAACACGATTTCGCTATAAAAATTTGTAATCTTTATTTAAAATTAATAGGAAATCTTATTTTGGGAATTGTTCGCATCTTTTGGTTACGCAACGAAAAAAATGAACTTATAAATGAAAAATTTGAATTTTCATTGTTATGAATTTTAAAGTTATAACTACATATCCTATACATTTTACTCCCTTACTCGTTTTCTTGTGGTAAAGCGAGCTTAATATATATGCCAGAAAAAGAAGGTTAAAATCCGCTACCAACGAATATTACAATAACTCTTAGATATGAGAGAATCACTGGTGAGTATGACAACGTGTATAAACGTCTCGAATCAAGTGCATGACGAGACTTTTCAAAGTTTTCTTATATATGACATGCAAATACGAACAGTTATTCTTGAAGGTCCTTCCGAAAACAAAACTTTTTCCTCTCCAGGTACGGCCTGATTACCAATTGGCTTGCACTCTAATCTTTGGTACCACAAGCTTCAGGTTCGAATTCAGGATGTGGCATGGATGTTCATTCGTGATCCAAGTTAAACTGTAGGTCTCGATCTAATTAGTATAAAATGTGCATAAAATGCCCGTAGAGCCAAACCACTCCATGATTTAAAAGACTCTTTCTGTAATACTTTTTAGAACATGGACATGAATTACCATGGAAACATAATTAATTAATTTCCTGTCACCTTTATATAAAAGGTTATTTTGCGTACTATTTTCTTTTTTTTATCTATTTATAAAACATATTCTGTGCTAATACAATAATTGCATGTACATGTTAATCATTTTCTTTTCTCCTAAATCACTAAATGATATTTAAAAGTACTATGTGTACATAAAACGATGTCACCTGGTTTGCTCCTTTGTTAGCCTTCTATATCAATGTTAGTTCTTCCAAAGGCTTCGGTCTTCTGACGTGTTTCTTGGAAAGTCATTTTTGGAGATTCACGCTTCCCTTTGAAGAGCACACAGGCGCAAATAAGAAAAAGAGAACCTTGAAAGCAATTATGGGAAAGATTCCCAGTGGTAGAAAATCTTCAAGATTCGAATAGCTGGTACGAAGAAATATTTCCAGTATTAAGATCATTTCTGCCAATAAGAATGATACAAGCCTCTTTAAATTTATTTTATTTTCAATGACATACTTCATGAATTAAAAATGCAAAAACTCCTCTTTGAAAAGGTATATTTACTACCTTTAATTTCTAGTTTTCATTCACTTTTTATAAGCGTATTGAAGTAATTATTTCTTTCAAAATATATTTCCCTATTTGTTTCTGAATTCTTTTTTTTTTCCTCCAATTAAGCTAGATCTTTTAAATAACACATTTTTCGTCATTGTCAAAACATGGGATTAACTAGCAAGCCTTTCACCAAAGAAAAAAAAAAAAAACTCGTTTCATGTTTTACTTTTAATTTTTATGGCGTTATTTTAAGTAAATATGCTTTACTAATCTTAATGAAAACGTAATTTCTTTTACTTTTTAATTAATTTTTATTTTGAAATTTGAAATCGGTAAATGTTACTTTAGATTAAAAAAATAACATTAAAAATATAAAATTTCATTTATGTGTTTATATCGGACAGATTAGGAAAGTAACATTAATCAAAACTGCCTTATTTTACTTTTTACCTATTTATCAAACATATTCTATGCTAATACAATAATTGCATGTACATGTTAATCATTTTCTTTTCTCATAAATCACTAACCGATATTTAAAAGTACTCTGTGTACATAAAACGATGTCAACTGTTTCGTTTCTTTGTTAGCACTCTATATCAATGTTAGCTCTTCCAAGGGCTTCGGTCTTCAGCCGTGTTTCTTGGAAAGTCAATTTTGGAGATTCACACTTCCCTTTGAAGAGCACACAGGCCCAAATAAGAAAAAGAGAATCTTGAAAGCAATTATGGGAAAGATTCCCAATGGTAGAAAATCTTCAAGATTCGAATAGCTGGTTGCTCAAGTCATGAAATTCTCCTCTTTCGAAATTGTCGAACATGTTTCTTCTTAATCAAATCTTCATTTTATAGCGATATTTTCCTTGACGACGTAAATTAATTAGATGCTGTTAATAGTTAAGGTAATTTTCCTCTCTAATAACGATGGGGATTTCTTTAAGTCAAATGTTTCTTAAAAGGATACTGGCAAGAAATGCCAAAGATCCATAACGCGACTTCTTTAATGCTTTAAAAATAATGATTTCTTTCCATAATTAAGATAATTAACAAAGCAGGTGTTTCCAATGGACATAATCTCCGACTTTCTGGTTAAATGCAAATTAATTTACTATCAATACTGGTTTTTTTTACTAAGTAGTTGTAATTTTTTTTGTCTATAATGTCATGGAAAAGTTATGTTTACACACCATATTTCGTACATTATATATATTAATACAGAGTATCCCAAAATTAATCATAAAATAAATCAATATATCAACGTAACGTAATGTGATTTGTAGCCTTAGGCATGTATAAGATTTCAAATTGCCCTATATAATTATTATTATTATAATTTTTGGAAAACTAGAAAACAAAATTGCTAAAATTATTATCCATATTTGGTACTGCACAGTCTTTTCTTCGAAAAATATGCAGATTTAATTCCTTAGAGATAGAAGATAGAGTTCAACTTATGAAAAAAATGTTTTCGGAATAACAGCGTTTAACAATTGAATTATTACTTTGTGGAATTAAATGTTTTATGTTGACACTTGAAATGCTGGTAAAGATAGAAAAAGTTATTTTCCACAAAGCTAATTTATCAAGATTGAATTGACAACAAAAACATTACACGACATAAAAAAAACAGCTACTTTACAGGTATTGCGTTTATACAAAGTGGAACACCTCTCCATATCTCGGTCGTGCAATGCAGTTTCTGAGCAGTTTATTTGTCAAAAAGCTAATAATATTCCGTTTCTATATTAATGCATGCTCTCCACGATCTCCAGACTTGACGTCTGAGCTAAAAGGCATCATACTAGTACGCATTGAGAATTCTCTTATAAACCATGACTTGATGCACGCAAGTATAAATGGTTTATCACCCAATTCCAGAATGTTCTTTCATGCGATAGAGTAAACATCGAACATTTGTAGTTGTTGCGCCACCTATCGGTAATAATTGTAACCTTTTTTTTTTTCTTATGTCAAAGAAATCTGACTCTTAGACAAGTGTAAGGCTACAAACTGTACTCTAACTTTTTGATTTTTTTAAATCAATTCCAACTTTTGGACAAATATGGAAAACTGAAAATGAAACTGAATGAATTAATGAATGGATTAAACTTGAAATTAAAAATGAAAATAAAACTGAATTTAAAAATTTAACTTGGATGGATCTGTCCGATTTGTTACACCAATTGTATAATGTAATTTTAGCAAAAGGAATTTGTGACTTGGATTTATTTTCAAACAATGTTGATAAGCAATATGTCGATTTAATTATTTTGGGGGCTGCATTTTTATTATTTTGGGAAGCTTTTATAAATTTAATTTTAACTTGCATATCAAATGTTTAAAATAAAATGCTACCACATTTAATAGGAGATAAAATAATTATAATCCTTATTTGAAAATATATTTAAAAAATTACTTGAATTTTTGTGCTTTGAGTAATCTGAACTATGGATTGATATTATAATACATGTATATAAAATTAAAAGCGTTGAAAGTTTAAATATTTTTGTAAGAAGAAAGTTTTAATTTATTAAGTTTTAAAATTAATGATTTCATTTTTTTATTTTTACTTCAATTTTTCCTTATAAGTTAATAAGTGTTATGTTGTTTCTCATACAAAATATTACAACGGTTATGCAAGTACATCAAGATTAAATATACTGATTGCAAAAAGTAAAAACATATATAGATTATTTAACTCTTTTGATATATAAACAAATTCTGAATAGAGGAATGACAAACATAGTAGGTCTGGAGACAATTATAACATTAAAAAATCAAATTGTGATTAGACTGTTCTGATAATGTACTAAAAGTTTAATTAATTTATTGAAGAAATCTGCATAAAACAATATATTTACATATAAATTACACGAACATGGCGTGGCCTATGAATAGTGCGTCGCTTTCTGATTTGAGAGAAGTCATTTTAAATGTGAAAGCTGAAGTGGTATATGCCAATTACTGCGGAAAATATATTTGGACGAGCTCAATTCGTTCATTCCTTCATAACTGGCAATGGTTAAATTCATCAATGAATGTGAAAAAAAATTCTTAATATTTAATAATGACAAGCATTATCTTTTATTTGTTAAAAAATTATTTTCCTTGATATATATATATATATATATATACGGATGTCAGATTCATCTCAAAATTTTGTAAATTTTATTTCAAAATAATTTATTAATTTCAAAATTTTGTAAATTTTATTTCAAAATAATTTATTAATTTCAAAATTTAATAATTTTCATTCAAATTTCATTTCATTCATTCGAATTCAAATTTCAATAATTAATTTTATAATTTTATTATTCATTTATTTTTTTTCCAGTATTCTTATGAATTTAATTTATTATTTTAGTAATTCTTATTATAAAATTAATCTCGGTCAAAACGAGAACAACACACTATTAATGAGACGAACTCAAATCTGAAGGAAAACTGGAAAACACAAGCTTTACATGGATGTCATATTTATCCAAAAATTTTATAAATTTTATTACTTTATTATTCATTTATTTTGTCCAATATTTTTATAAAAGTTAATCTATTATTTTAGTTATTCTTATTATAAAATTAATCCCTATCAAAGCCACAGATAACACATTATTAGTAATGAGACGAACTCAATTCTGAGGGAAAACACAAGTTTTAACATAGGTGTAGGTTCATCCAAATATTTTATAAATTTATTAAATTTTATAATTTTATAAAATTTTATTCTTTTATTATTCATTTATTATTTTAGTAATTCTTATTAAAAAATTAATCTCAATCAAAACGAGTACAACACACTATTGGTAAAGAGACGAACTGAAATTTGAAGGAAAACTGGAAGTTTTAACATAGGTGTAGGTTCATCCAAATATTTTATAAATTTATTAAATTTTATAAATAAAACCAGATTCTTTTTTATTCCTTTATTAATTCTTATTAAAAAATTAATCTCAATACACTATTGGTAAAGAAACGAACTATTTTTGGAAAACACAGGCTTTAGATTACACTTTAATCCAAAAATTAAATTTTTTTAAATTTTACACTTTTTGAAATATATTATTTTATTATTTTTATTTTTCTAGTATTTTATAAAGTGAATTTATTATTATTTTAGTAATTCTTATTATAAAATTAATTGCTGTCAAAGTGAGGACAACACACTATTGGTAATGAGGCGAAAACACAAGCTTCTATGCTATATTTCAGATTCAAAATTAAACTTCTAAGCAAATATTTATTAAATTAGAAGTTTAGTAATCTTCATGAAAGAGTAGATAAAAATAAATATAAATATTTAAGTACATTTTAAAATCTTAATAACGCTGTTAAAATAAACCAAAGTCACTTTATATTTAAAATAAATTATTCGGCAAAAATCGACTTAACATTGCAATGCAAGTTGTTATTTTGCTTAACAATTTTCGATGTAAACTTAAAAAAACAGAGAATAAATTTAAAAGTTGAAATTTTGTATAATTTATTATCTTGAAAACATTCAAACGCAAATATTTGAATTTAGTAAAATATTTTACCTTTGATTCATTTTCTTTTTTAAATTTAGAGCATAAAAATTCATCGAAATATCTTAAAGAATTTTTTTTTTTTTAAGTATTTTGTTTAAAATTGTCCTCAACATTTTTTCTCAAAAGAATATTTATCTTCAGATTTTTCTTTTTTGAAGTTATATATAGTCGGTTTATTTTCTTAAAAATTCTCATTGTTTTATGAAGTTCGAAAAATAAATAACAAATGATGAAGTTTGATTTCTGCTCCGCTTCTGATAAAAGGATTTCACTTCAAGCATTTTTTGAAAAATAACTAATCGAAATTTTTTGACAGTCAGAAGTTGGAGATAGCTGGCAAGCTTGTTTAGTTTTTATTTCATGAAAATAAAAAATCAACTCAAATCCACAACGTAAATTCTGAAGAAGAAAAAAATCAAATGCAACATTTTCAAAACAATTCCTTTAATCAAACTTTATTTCAATGAAATCAAATATAAAATCTTGAAAAAAAAGAAAATAAATACATGTTTTACAAAAATAATTCCTTTTCACTTGTATTAATTTTCAAGATTTTAATTTATCTACGTATTTTTTCCTTTTATGAAGATGTACTTTTTCAGTTTCATTATTTAAAAATCAGAATAATTCTAGATTATTTAAATACAATATTTATTTTGTTTTATATCTTGCATTAATTTTTATTTAGAAGCATATTTTGAAAAGTATAAATTTGCGTAAAAGTCACTTGGAACAAATTTTAATAAAAATTTAAGATTTGAAATTTTTATGAAATACTTAAGAGCAGCTAAAACAACTATTAAAAATTTTAAAGACTTAAGGTAAATTGCTAAAATATTTGACGTCTTGTAATAATTATTATTTACTTACATATATAAAAATAATTTTCTGTAAATTTCGTCAAATTGAATTAAAAATCGTCAATTCTTTAATTGTGGTTATTTTTAAATCTAATTACAATCCTTATAAACAAAGTTTTTATATTATAAGATCTGTATACAAAAGTGTATATGTATTAACACAGCATCATATTTAAAAGACTGATAATTTAACTAATTATTATTCTTAACTACATAATAATTATTATTCTAATTTAAATAATTATTGCTAATTATAATAAAACACATTTATTATTAAATGAGTTTTAAAATGTTATCAAATATTGAATTTTTTTATAATTTACAAAAATTTTGTAAGAGTCTTGAATTTCGATGTCTTTTATCGACTATCATTATAATTAAATAATTATTATGTCTTGTTTACAATTAAATTTTACTCAAAATTATATTATTAAAAACTAAATATCCTCACGCATTTCAAATATTCTTTGTAAAACATACAGTTGTAAAGTTAGGGAAAAATTCAAAAAAAAAAAAAAATTCTTTTAAAAATTGCAAAAACACCTGCATCTTTCTCACCCCCAAAACTAAAAAAATTATTATAATGTTACATTTGAACGATGTTTAAGATGTAATTAATATATTATCAAACATTTTAATCATTAATATAATTCCATACACTAGAATTAATATTTTATAAATTTTTAGATCGACGTTTTTCAATAATTATAAAATTTTAGATCGACTTGCTATAATAATTACAATATTTTCTACAACAAGCAATTTACTAAAGTTTCCAGTACATATGTATTACCTCATAAACAGTAAATTATATCTTCAAGAATAATTTATTTTTTAATTTTAATAAATTGAAAACCTGTACTAAATATATCTTTGATATCAATGCTAGTTTTTGTATTATTATGTGATATAGTTGAAAATTTGTACATTTTTGAAATATTGTGGCATAAATTTTTAAAATACTTAATGCAATTAGTTAAATTTACAATAATATAAATAAGAAAAAAATTATTATTTACAAAATGTTAAACTTAGAAACATATCCGTTTCGTTTATTAATAATAAAATCTATAATTTCTCCCACAATATCTGAATTTTGCACAATTGTAAATAGGCTGTTTGAGTAATAAAGAATTATTTTGTTTTAAGTATTTCCAGTATTAGGAAATTAAATATTATAATTTCAAAATAATTTGAATTGTTATAATCTAATTTCGTAAAGCTTATTTAAAATTAATTACAATAATTGATACTAATTACCGCATAAATATAATGGCTATAATCACTTTATACAAAATATATTTATTTCAAAACATTTAACATGTACAACGGTTATATTGCTAATAAATGTATCTTTCAAATTGATAATACAATTAAACAATTATTTTACGTTTTTAATATTAATAACTTAGAATAATAATCAAATTATAGTTATCATTAAATAATACAATTTAAATAATTTCATTGATTTTGAAATAGCTATTACCTTACAGTCTATTCCTTGCAGGCAGGTATAATAGCGAAATAGGGTTGCAATATATATATATGCATATATATATATAGATATATATAGATATATATAATCCGATCTTCTAAACTATATTGACAATTCATTGCGCAAATATCTAATTATATTAAATTAAAATAGTTTCTTCAGAAAAGTAAAATACTTCTGAATTTCCTATTTAATGGATATGAGCCATTTTAACAGACGGAAAAAAATATTCTAATAAATATAAAAGGGTTTTTCCTTTTTTTTTCAATTTGTAGATTGATTTGGAAGTTTTGGGAATAGCATTCCTGGAGATTTTATCCGGAATTTCTATTCAATCCCGAGATTTCAAAATTTTACATTTCAGAAAACAGCGTTTTAAAAAATGCATGCATATTTGAGAAAATTGATATTTCCTCTTATGTAAATAAAATAATCTAACCTTTAAATAAAAATTTTTTGAATTATTTATAGATTGCTTTAGAAATTATTGTGGAATGTTATTGGATTAGGTAATTATTATTAAAAAAAATAGATAAAAAAAATTATTTTTAAGTAATTTTATGAATTGTTCAGGATTACATCTTATAAAGTATTTTATGTAATAATTGATTCAATCCGTTTTGCAAAACTTTTGAAAATTTATTCCTTAAAATTTTATTTAATCACTTGTTATTCAATTCCATCTATTAGCTCACATTCTCCCTATATATATCTTGTTCAAATTTTCAATCGTTAATAAAATACTTTTTATTCATCCACTCAAGCTCAAATACCTTTTTTTTTTTTTTTTAACTTGTAGGGATGACACTGGATGTTAATACAGTTTTTTCAGATATTAATTCAGTAATTAAATTTAATTGCATAATTTTAGTAATTGTTAGATTTAAGTTGCATATATCTACCAATAGATGGCGCTAGATAAACTTAAAAAAATGAATGAAAATTATTTATAAAGGACTTTCTGCAATAAAGTGAAAAAAAAAAAGAAGGAATTGACTGTAATTTTTGACAGTGTATAATAAAATTTCAAATTTCCTTTTATAAATCATATTTGCTTTCAAATAAAATCAAATTACAAAATTCAATCAATTTATTTTAATCAGTTAAACAGGGATAAAATAATTAATGATATCGTTCATTTAATTTCGTAAAACGAAATTTTAGCATGCAGATTATCAATCATCAAAACTTCTACATACATAAAAAGCTTACAGAAAAAAATTAACAAACTAAAAATATTATGTTTCAAATTTTGTATGTACCTTAAAAATAGTTTATGGCATTTTGTTGAAAAAGTATTTCAATACTATAAATAATTAATATTTTTCATAGATTTCACAGCTGTTTAATATTACTTTAAAAACATCAGATGATTTTTAAGTAATTTTTACTTAATAGAAAATCAATTAGGGATATTTAAATGAAATTCTTGAACAATCCCTACGTCTGAAAAAATTCTAGTTAAATATCATAATATTAAAAATAAAAAGTCATGAATCGTTTATATTATGCATTTAATGTTTATGCTAAATTTACTATAAAATCAAGCTTTCATTTTCAATAATTTTTTAAAGTAAATTGAATCTTAAATTTTTGAAAACAATTTAAAAATATTTTATTTTGGTTTTCAAAAATTAGTTCGAATTATCTAAGATATACTAAAAATTTGCTTAAGTATATTATGTAAATAATTTATTCATTAAGATCATAATTTTAAAATATCATAAATTTGGTTGGACATAACCACAAAATGTAAACCCAAGGTGTTGCATCGACTGCATCAGAAAATGGGCTCTAAGGAATATTCGCTATAACCATAAAGATTAATAAATTAATACATGTAATGCATGAATTGATTAAAAATTAAATAATTGCTGGAACAAAATCTACTTTGGGGTATTATTTTTATTCGAAAAGTGGGAGGAAAATCATTTCATAAATAATATAGACGATCATAAATCCTTTTCCATCCCAAAGCTACTTTCATTCATTATAGGTCAACCCTTTAGGGAATTTAAATTTATAATGAGTGCTAAACACTTTATAAATAAAATTAAGTCGGTGAAATATTATAGAGAGAGAGAGTCCAGTATATATGAGTCAAAATTCCAAATTCCAAAATATTTGTCAATTTTTGCATTTCAGTATTGGTTAAAAAGCATCTCGGTAAAATTTGGACTGTCTTGCTATTGTCCTGATGAGTTAATGTCTTAAATTAATCAGTTCAATATTATATGACTTGAGTTATTCAATAGAAAAGTGGAAGTAAAGTGCAGTAGACCCTTGCTAAGCCATCACCATATACTTTTCCATAAAGGTTTTGGTTCAACAGAATTTTTTAAATATTATATATTCAGTTGACTACTGTTAAACCATCACCTTTTATGGCTAAGCATGATAGCGATATATGATTTATATGAAGGTAGAATGTAATAGTAAATTCCGATCATTATTTTGTCGTTTATTAAGTCTTTCAGCTATTTTTTATTTTGAATTTAAATGAATTCTTAATTAAACATAATAAAAAAAACTTTAACTGGGCATATTATTCGAAAATAATATCGGATAAGGGCCTGTTATTTAAAACGGACACATAACTTGCAAGGGATCACTAAGAGTAATCTGCCTCAATTTAATTATCCGCATTTTTTTCTAAAAATTAATAATTTAATTTAATTAATAATTTTAAATAGCTCTGTAATTGTACATTGATTTTTATTTCCGTTGAGCTCAAGACCAAAAGTACCAAAATTAAGGGGTTTTTTTCTGTAGATTTTTAGTGTTGTATATTTTATTTCTAAATCACATAATTTATTTAAATAATTCATTTTATTCAAAAGAAAGCAATTTTTGCATTTTGTGGTACATGGGATTCATCTATGTAGCTTTCATAAATTTTTAGCATTTTGTAATGCATAATGCATTTGCGTTCTTCGATTGATGGCCATATTGATATATAGTCGTGATATTGTAAGCTTGAACATCATTATAGATTTTATTTGACTGAACATTTTATGAACAGAAGAAATTACAGGGTTATTTGCTGGAATACGAATAAGTATCCCGTTAAATTTGTAATATCCTACATCTTAGTGAATTTTTGCATTTATACACTTATTAAAATAATTAATATCAATGCAGGCTTAGTTATATTTATGCTCGGCGAGAACAGTCTTTATAGATTTTATTCGACTCAACATTTTATGAACAGAAGAAATTACAGGGTTATTTGCTGGAATACGAAATAAGTATCCCGTTAAATTTGTAATATCCTACATCTTAGTGAATTTTTGGCATTTATACACTTATTAAAATAATTAATATCAATGCAGGCTTAGTTATATTTATGCACGGCGAGAACAGTCTTTATAGATTTTATTCGACTCAACATTTTATGAACAGAAGAAATTACAGGGTTATTTGCTGGAATACGAATAAGTACCCCGTTAAATTTGTAATATCCTACATCTTAGTGAATTTTTTGCATTTATACACCTATTAAAATAATTAATATCAATGCAGGCTTAGTTATATTTATGCACGGCGAGAACAGTCTTTATAGATTTTATTCGACTCAACATTTTATGAACAGAAGAAATTACAGGGTTATTTGCTGGAATACGAATAAGTACCCCGTTAAATTTGTAATATCCTACATCTTAGTGAATTTTTGCATTTATACACTTATTAAAATAATTAATATCAATGCAGGTTTAGTTATATTTATGCACGGAAGAGAACAGTCTTTATAGATTTTATTCGACTCAACATTTTATGAACTGAAGAAATTACAGGGTTATTTGCTGGAATACGAATAAGTACCCGTTAAATTTGTAATATCCTACATCTTAGTGAATTTTTTTTGCATTTATACACTTATTAAAATAATTAATATCAATGCAGGCTTAGTTATATTTATGCTCGGAAGGAACAGTCTTTATAGATTTTATTCGACTCAATATTTTATGAACAGAAGAAATTACAGGGTTATTTGCTGGAATACGAATAAGTACCCCGTTAAATTTGTAATATCCTACATCTTAGTGATTTTTTTGCATTTATACACTTATTAAAATAATTAATATCAATGCAGGCTTAGTTATATTTATGCACGGCGAGAACAGTCTTTATAGATTTTATTCGACTCAATATTTTATGAACAGAAGAAATTACAGGGTTATTTGCTGGAATACGAATAAGTACCCCGTTAAATTTGTAATATCCTACATCTTAGTGAATTTTTGCATTTATACACTTATTAAAATAATTAATATCAATGCAGGCTTAGTTATATTTATGCACGGCGAGAACAGTCTTTATAGATTTTATTCGACTCAACATTTTATGAACAGAAGAAATTACAGGGTTATTTGCTGGAATACGAATAAGTACCCCGTTAAATTTGTAATATCCTACATCTTAGTGAATTTTTGCATTTATACACTTATTAAAATAATTAATATCAATGCAGGCTTAGTTATATTTATGCACGGAAGAGAACAGTCTTTATAGATTTTATTCGACTCAATATTTTATGAACAGAAGAAATTACAGGGTTATTTGCTGGAATACGAATAAGTACCCCGTTAAATTAGTAATATCCTACATCTTAGTGAATTTTTTGCATTTATACACTTATTAAAATAATTAATATCAATGCAGGCTTAGTTATATTTATGCACGGCGAGAACAGTCTTTATAGATTTTATTCGACTCAACATTTTATGAACAGAAGAAATTACAGGGTTATTTGCTGGAATACGAATAAGTACCCCGTTAAATTTGTAATATCCTACATCTTAGTGAATTTTTGCATTTATACACTTATTAAAATAATTAATATCAATGCAGGCTTAGTTATATTTATGCACGGCGAGAACAGTCTTTATAGATTTTATTCGACTCAATATTTTATGAACAGAAGAAATTACAGGGTTATTTGCTGGAATACGAATAAGTACCCCGTTAAATTTGTAATATCCTACATCTTAGTGAATTTTTGCATTTAATCACTTATTAAAATAATTAATATCAATGCAGGCTTAGTTATATTTATGCACGGCGAGAACAGTCTTTATAGATTTTATTCGACTCAACATTTTATGAACAGAAGAAATTACAGGGTTATTTGCTGGAATACGAATAAGTACCCCGTTAAATTTGTAATATCCTACATCTTAGTGAATTTTTGCATTTATACACTTATTAAAATAATTAATATCAATGCAGGCTTAGTTATATTTATGCACGGCGAGAACAGTCTTTATAGATTTTATTCGACTCAACATTTTATGAACAGAAGAAATTACAGGGTTATTTGCTGGAATACGAATAAGTACCCCGTTAAATTTGTAATATCCTACATCTTAGTGAATTTTTTGCATTTATACACTTATTAAAATAATTAATATCAATGCAGGCTTAGTTATATTTATGCTCGGAAGAACAGTCTTTATAGATTTTATTCGACTCAACATTTTATGAACAGAAGAAATTACAGGGTTATTTGCTGGAATACGAATAAGTACCCCGTTAAATTTGTAATATCCTACATCTTAGTGAATTTTTTGCATTTATACACTTATTAAAATAATTAATATCAATGCAGGCTTAGTTATATTTATGCACGGCGAGAACAGTCTTTATAGATTTTATTCGACTCAACATTTTATGAACAGAAGAAATTACAGGGTTATTTGCTGGAATACGAATAAGTACCCCGTTAAATTTGTAATATCCTACATCTTAGTGAATTTTTTGCATTTATACACTTATTAAAATAATTAATATCAATGCAGGCTTAGTTATATTTATGCTCGGAAGGAACAGTCTTTATAGATTTTATTCGACTCAACATTTTATGAACAGAAGAAATTACAGGGTTATTTGCTGGAATACGAATAAGTACCCCGTTAAATTTGTAATATCCTACATCTTAGTGAATTTTTTTGCATTTATACACTTATTAAAATAATTAATATCAATGCAGGCTTAGTTATATTTATGCACGGCGAGAACAGTCTTTATAGATTTTATTCGACTCAACATTTTATGAACAGAAGAAATTACAGGGTTATTTGCTGGAATACGAATAAGTACCCCGTTAAATTTGTAATATCCTACATCTTAGTGAATTTTTGCATTTATACACTTATTAAAATAATTAATATCAATGCAGGCTTAGTTATATTTATGCACGGAAGGAACAGTCTTTATAGATTTTATTCGACTCAATATTTTATGAACAGAAGAAATTACAGGGTTATTTGCTGGAATACGAATAAGTACCCCGTTAAATTTGTAATATCCTACATCTTAGTGAATTTTTGCATTTATACACTTATTAAAATAATTAATATCAATGCAGGCTTAGTTATATTTATGCACGGCGAGAACAGTCTTTATAGATTTTATTCGACTCAACATTTTATGAACAGAAGAAATTACAGGGTTATTTGCTGGAATACGAATAAGTACCCCGTTAAATTTGTAATATCCTACATCTTAGTGAATTTTTGCATTTATACACTTATTAAAATAATTAATATCAATGCAGGCTTAGTTATATTTATGCACGGCGAGAACAGTCTTTATAGATTTTATTCGACTCAACATTTTATGAACAGAAGAAATTACAGGGTTATTTGCTGGAATACGAATAAGTACCCCGTTAAATTTGTAATATCCTACATCTTAGTGAATTTTTTGCATTTATACACTTATTAAAATAATTAATATCAATGCAGGCTTAGTTATATTTATGCACGGCGAGAACAGTCTTTATAGATTTTATTCGACTCAACATTTTATGAACAGAAGAAATTACAGGGTTATTTGCTGGAATACGAATAAGTACCCCGTTAAATTTGTAATATCCTACATCTTAGTGAATTTTTTGCATTTATACACTTATTAAAATAATTAATATCAATGCAGGCTTAGTTATATTTATGCACGGCGAGAACAGTCTTTATAGATTTTATTCGACTCAACATTTTATGAACAGAAGAAATTACAGGGTTATTTGCTGGAATACGAATAAGTACCCCGTTAAATTTGTAATATCCTACATCTTAGTGAATTTTTGCATTTATACACTTATTAAAATAATTAATATCAATGCAGGCTTAGTTATATTTATGCACGGCGAGAACAGTCTTTATAGATTTTATTCGACTCAACATTTTATGAACAGAAGAAATTACAGGGTTATTTGCTGGAATACGAATAAGTACCCCGTTAAATTTGTAATATCCTACATCTTAGTGAATTTTTTGCATTTATACACTTATTAAAATAATTAATATCAATGCAGGCTTAGTTATATTTATGCACGGCGAGAACAGTCTTTATAGATTTTATTCGACTCAACATTTTATGAACAGAAGAAATTACAGGGTTATTTGCTGGAATACGAATAAGTACCCCGTTAAATTTGTAATATCCTACATCTTAGTGAATTTTTTTTGCATTTATACACTTATTAAAATAATTAATATCAATGCAGGCTTAGTTATATTTATGCACGGCGAGAACAGTCTTTATAGATTTTATTCGACTCAACATTTTATGAACAGAAGAAATTACAGGGTTATTTGCTGGAATACGAATAAGTACCCCGTTAAATTTGTAATATCCTACATCTTAGTGAATTTTTGCATTTATACACTTATTAAAATAATTAATATCAATGCAGGCTTAGTTATATTTATGCACGGCGAGAACAGTCTTTATAGATTTTATTCGACTCAACATTTTATGAACAGAAGAAATTACAGGGTTATTTGCTGGAATACGAATAAGTACCCCGTTAAATTTGTAATATCCTACATCTTAGTGAATTTTTTGCATTTATACACTTATTAAAATAATTAATATCAATGCAGGCTTAGTTATATTTATGCACGGAAGGAACAGTCTTTATAGATTTTATTCGACTCAATATTTTATGAACAGAAGAAATTACAGGGTTATTTGCTGGAATACGAATAAGTACCCCGTTAAATTTGTAATATCCTACATCTTAGTGAATTTTTGCATTTATACACTTATTAAAATAATTAATATCAATGCAGGCTTAGTTATATTTATGCACGGCGAGAACAGTCTTTATAGATTTTATTCGACTCAATATTTTATGAACAGAAGAAATTACAGGGTTATTTGCTGGAATACGAATAAGTACCCCGTTAAATTTGTAATATCCTACATCTTAGTGAATTTTTTGCATTTATACACTTATTAAAATAATTAATATCAATGCAGGCTTAGTTATATTTATGCACGGCGAGAACAGTCTTTATAGATTTTATTCGACTCAACATTTTATGAACAGAAGAAATTACAGGGTTATTTGCTGGAATACGAATAAGTACCCCGTTAAATTTGTAATATCCTACATCTTAGTGAATTTTTTGCATTTATACACTTATTAAAATAATTAATATCAATGCAGGCTTAGTTATATTTATGCACGGCGAGAACAGTCTTTATAGATTTTATTCGACTCAACATTTTATGAACAGAAGAAATTACAGGGTTATTTGCTGGAATACGAATAAGTACCCGTTAAATTTGTAATATCCTACATCTTAGTGAATTTTTGCATTTATACACTTATTAAAATAATTAATATCAATGCAGGCTTAGTTATATTTATGCACTGGAAGGAACAGTCTTTATAGATTTTATTCGACTCAACATTTTATGAACAGAAGAAATTACAGGGTTATTTGCTGGAATACGAATAAGTACCCCGTTAAATTTGTAATATCCTACATCTTAGTGAATTTTTGCATTTATACACTTATTAAAATAATTAATATCAATGCAGGCTTAGTTATATTTATGCACGGCGAGAACAGTCTTTATAGATTTTATTCGACTCAACATTTTATGAACAGAAGAAATTACAGGGTTATTTGCTGGAATACGAATAAGTACCCCGTTAAATTTGTAATATCCTACATCTTAGTGAATTTTTGCATTTATACACTTATTAAAATAATTAATATCAATGCAGGCTTAGTTATATTTATGCACGGCGAGAACAGTCTTTATAGATTTTATTCGACTCAACATTTTATGAACAGAAGAAATTACAGGGTTATTTGCTGGAATACGAATAAGTACCCGTTAAATTTGTAATATCCTACATCTTAGTGAATTTTTTTGCATTTATACACTTATTAAAATAATTAATATCAATGCAGGCTTAGTTATATTTATGCATGGCGAGAACAGTCTTTATAGATTTTATTCGACTCAACATTTTCTGAACAGAAGAAATTACAGGGTTATTTGCTGGAATACGAATAAGTACCCCGTTAAATTTGTAATATCCTACATCTTAGTGAATTTTTTGCATTTATACACTTATTAAAATAATTAATATCAATGCAGGCTTAGTTATATTTATGCACGGCGAGAACAGTCTTTATAGATTTTATTCGACTCAACATTTTCTGAACAGAAGAAATTACAGGGTTATTTGCTGGAATACGAATAAGTATCCCGTTAAATTTGTAATGTCCTACTTCTTAGTGAATTTTTTCGCATTTATACACTGATTAAAATAAAAAATATCAATACAGACTTAGTTATATTTATGCTCGGATTGAACAGTCTTTATAGATTTTATTTAACTCAACATTTTATGAACAAAGAAATTAAAGGTTATTTCCTGGAATATGAATAAGTACCCCGTTAAATTTGTAATATCCTACACCTTAGTGAATTGTTTGCATTTATACACTTATTAAAAATAATTAATATCAATGCAGGCTTAGTTATATTTATGCTCGGCGAGAACAGTCTTTATAGATTTTATTCGACTCAATATTTTTATTAACAGAAGAAATTACAGGGTTATTTGCTGGAATACGAATAAGTACCCGTTAAATTTGTAATATCCTACATCTTAGTGAATTTTTGCATTTATACACTTATTAAAATAATTAATATCAATGCAGGCTTAGTTATATTTATGCAGTGAGAACAGTCTTTTATAGATTTTATTTGAGAACAGAAGTCAGGGTTATTTGCAGAATACGAATAGATTTTATTCGGTGAATTTTTGGCATTTGCATTTATTAAAATAATTAATATCAAAGGCATTTTTATGAACAGTCTTTAAGATTTTATTTACAGGGTTATTTGCTGGAATACGAATAATTTGTAATACCCCTTGAGTGAATTTTTGTTAAATTTGTAATATCGACTACATCAGAAGAAATTACTTATTTGCTTTTGGTGAATTTATCCTACTTCTTAGTGAATTTTTGCATTTATACACTTATTAAAATAATTAATATCAATGCAGGCTTAGTTATATTTATGCACGGCGAGAACAGTCTTTATAGATTTTATTCGACTCAACATTTTCTGAACAGAAGAAATTACAGGGTTATTTGCTGGAATACGAATAAGTACCCCTTTAAATTTGTAATATCCTACATCTTGAGTGAATTTTTGCATTTATACACTTATTAAAATAATTAATATCAATGCAGGCTTAGTTATATTTATGCACAAGCGAGAACAGTCTTTA
>BPLR01016847.1:0-31402 GCA_021605095.1 Caerostris extrusa
AATCATTTTATTTCTTATAGCAAATAAGAATGAAATGAAACAATAGTATATTTTTATTTTTAATCATTTTATTTCTTATAGTAAATAAGAATGAAATGAAAATAGTACTATTTTAATTTTAATCATTTTATTTCTTATACTAAATAAGAATGAAATGAAACAATAGTACTATTTTAATTTTAATCATTTTATTTCTTATACTAAATAAGAATGAAATGAAAATTTAATAGTACTAATTTTATTTTAATCATTTTATTTCTTATAGTAAATAAGAATGAAATGACACAATACTACTAATTTTATTTTAATTTTAATCATTTTATTTCTTATACTAAATAAGAATGAAATGAAAAAAATATTACTATTTTAATTTTAATCATTTTATTTCTTATACTAAATAAGAATGAAATGAAACAATAGTACTATTTTACTTTTAATCATTTTATTTTTATAGTAAATAAGAATGAAATGAAACAATAGTACTAATTTTATTTTAATCATTTTATTTCTTATACTAACTAAGAATGAAATGAAACAATAGTACTAATTTTTATTTTAATCATTTTATTTCTTATACTAAATAAGAATGAAATGAAACAATAGTACTATTTTAATTTTAATCATTTTATTTCTTATAGTAAATAAGAATGAAATGAAACAATAGTACTAATTTTATTTTAATCATTTTATTTCTTATACTAAATAAGAATGAAATGAAACAATAGTACTAATTTTATTTTAATCATTTTATTTCTTATGCTAAATAAGAATGAAATGAAACAATAGTACTATTTTTATTTTAATCATTTTATTTCTTATAGTAAATAAGAATGAAATGAAACAATAGTACTAATTTTATTTTAATCATTTTATTTCTTATACTAAATAAGAATGAAATGAAACAATAGTACTAATTTTATTTTAATCATTTTATTTCTTATACTAAATAAGAATGAAATGAAACAATATACTATTTTAATTTTAATCATTTTATTTCTTATAGTAAATAAGAATGAAATGAAACAATAGTACTAATTTTATTTTAATCATTTTATTTCTTATACTAAATAAGAATGAAATGAAACAATAGTACTATTTTTATTTTAATCATTTTATTTCTTATACTAAATAAGAATGAAATGAAACAATAGTACTATTTTTATTTTAATCATTTTATTTCTTATACTAAATAAGAATGAAATGAAACAATAGTACTATTTTAATTTTAATCATTTTATTTCTTATAGTAAATAAGAATGAAATGAAACAATAGTACTAATTTTATTTTAATCATTTTATTTCTTATACTAAATAAGAATGAAATGAAACAATAGTACTATTTTTATTTTAATCATTTTATTTCTTATACTAAATAAGAATGAAATGAAACAATAGTACTAATTTTATTTTAATCATTTTATTTCTTATACTAAATAAGAATGAAATGAAACAATAGTACTATTTTTATTTTAATCATTTTATTTCTTATACTAAATAAGAATGAAATGAAACAATAGTACTATTTTAATTTTAATCATTTTATTTCTTATAGTAAATAAGAATGAAATGAAACAATAGTACTAATTTTTATTTTAATCATTTTATTTCTTATACTAAATAAGAATGAAATGAAACAATAGTACTAATTTTATTTTAATCATTTTATTTCTTATACTAAATAAGAATGAAATGAAACAATATACTATTTTTATTTTAATCATTTTATTTCTTATAGTAAATAAGAATGAAACTAAAATGAAACAATAGTACTAATTTTATTTTAATCATTTTATTTCTTATACTAAATAAGAATGAAATCAAACAATAGTACTATTTTTATTTTAATCATTTTATTTCTTATACTAAATAAGAATGAAATGAAACAATAGTACTATTTTAATTTTAATCATTTTATTTCTTATAGTAAATAAGAATGAAATGAAACAATAGTACTAATTTTATTTTAATCATTTTATTTCTTATACTAAATAAGAATGAAATGAAACAATAGTACTATTTTATTTTAATCATTTTATTTCTTATAGTAAATAAGAATGAAATGAAAAAATAGTACTACTATTTTAATTTTAATCATTTTATTTCTTATACTAAATAAGAATGAAATGAAACAATAGTACTATTTTAATTTTAATCATTTTATTTCTTATACTAAATAAGAATGAAATGAAACAATAGTACTAATTTTATTTTAATCATTTTTATTTCTTATAGCAAATAAGAATGAAATGAAACAATAGTACTATTTTTATTTTAATCATTTTATTTCTTATACTAAATAAGAATGAAATGAAAAATAAGTACTATTTTAATTTTAATCATTTTATTTCTTATACTAAATAAGAATGAAATGAAACAATAGTACTATTTTAATTTTAATCATTTCATTTCTTATACTAAATAAATGAAATGAAATGAATTTTAATCATTTCATTTCTTATACTAAATAAAATAGTACTAATTTTATTTTAATCATTTTATTTCTTATAGTAAATAAGAATGAAATGACACAATACTACTAATTTTATTTTAATTTTAATCATTTTATTTCTTATACTAAATAAGAATGAAATGAAAAAATAGTACTATTTTAATTTTAATCATTTTATTTCTTATACTAAATAAGAATGAAATGAAACAATAGTACTATTTTAATTTTAATCATTTTATTTCTTATAGTAAATAAGAATGAAATGAAACAATAGTACTAATTTTATTTTAATCATTTTTATTTCTTATACTAAATAAGAATGAAATGAAACAATAGTACTAATTTTATTTTAATCATTTTATTTCTTATACTAAATAAGAATGAAATGAAACAATAGTACTATTTTAATTTTAATCATTTTATTTCTTATAGTAAATAAGAATGAAATGAAACAATAGTACTAATTTTATTTTAATCATTTTATTTCTTATACTAAATAAGAATGAAATGAAACAATAGTACTAATTTTATTTTAATCATTTTATTTCTTATAGTAAATAAGAATGAAATGAAACAATTGTACTAATTTTATTTTAATCATTTTATTTTTTATAGTAAATAAGAATAAAAATGACACAATCCTACTAATTTTATTTTTATTTTAATCATTTCATTTGTTAGAATAAATAGGAATAAATTAAACACTAGTATTAATTTTGTTTTAATCATTTTATTTTTTATTGTAAATAAGAATGAAATGAAACAATAATACTAATTTAATTTTAATTTTTTTATTTGTTAAAGTAAATAGGAATGAAATGAAGCCATAGTACTGATATAGTATAGTTTAATCCATTTATTTCTTATGATTTACAAAAACATTTACATTAATTTGAAAAGTTGAAAAATTTATGTTAAGTAAATATAATTAGTAAGTACCAATAAATAAAATTAATTTCTCTTTTCATTAAGGTTTGTTTTACAAACTGTATTTAATTTATTCATATTCTTAATCTTAGAAAAGGAAATGCATCTATTTGTAGATAAAATTTCCTACTATTTTCCATAACGAGTTATTTCAATATTTCACTGCATAAATATTGGACTTTTCTCACTTTTTAAGAGCAAGGCAAATATATCGCTTAATCCAAAGTAGAATAAATTAAAACTAAAAATATTATTTCAAATGGCCACAAATTATTTAATGGATCAAATATTTCAACGAGGATTTTCACTAAACTCCCATAAACTTTTTAATGTCACAGGCGAAATTAATTCTACACACGAATTTTAAAATTAATTCAAAACTATCTATTACAAAAACTAATTATTCAATAATCCTATTATCTATCAGAATAAATCCTTAGAATATGCTGATTTTTGAAGCGTAATTTCTTGAATAGGTTTATTAAGATGTGATTGTCATTTAAACCACTCAAGATAATCCCTGACAGAAAACAAATGTTCTCAATCATTCTGGAAAGATTAAGTATTCCCTAAAAACATTAATTACAAACTTTTAAGCTTCAAAAGAAACTTTAACTTGAGGGGGAACAATCTTCTGTCAGAATAGCAAACTCAGCATTCATTTTCTCTAGCAAAATAAAAGATTTGGCTGTTTCTTCATGAATTAATTATGCGCCAAATCTTAAATTTGGCTTCAATCTTTTATGCTACAATTCGTTGTTGTTCGATGCTTTTCATTTATCACAGAAAGAAAAGATAAATATGTGATTAATTTCTGGTAAATTGATATTCTGCCGCTAACATTTTTATTTTTATTTCGCAAAGATTAATTAATAATTGGAATGTTGAAAACTTGGATAAAGTGTGCTGATATATTTTTACATTTTAAGTAATCTTAGTTAATTATTTCAAATGTTTAATAAAACTTATTAATCCTATTAAAATTGTACAGTTAAAAGTATAAATATTTCTAGAGTGTTCAATCAATATTCAAATGAAGTTTAAGCTTGAAAATCATTAAAGGACAAAAGAAAAATATAAAATGATAAAAAACAAATAAAAATTTTAAAAATATATATTGTTAGAAAGAAAAAAAAATTAATTTAGCAATACAATTTCTTTTATAATGCATTCATAAAATTTTTACTTTACTTTCTTAAAAATATCATTTTTATGTATAGATAAATATCATTTTTATAAACTTGTTAGTTATCTCTAAACGAAAGTCACTAATAAAAGTGACATGTCTTTTTCTTTTTTTTTTTTTTTAAAAATAAAAAAATATAGAAAATTAAATTTGATTAGATTCGAAAATTAAATTGAAATTGGATTCGAGAACTACTTTATAAAAATATAGTATATTAAATTAAATTTAACTCGATTAAATTTGTTTCGAGAAATGTTCAATAAAAAATATCTTTAATCTTAATAAAATTGGGCAATTAAGAATATAAATAGCTCAAGACTGTTCAATCAATACTCAAATGCAATTTAAACATGAAAAATATTAAAGAACGAAATAAAGAATAAAATGATAAAATACGTTTAAAAATACAAAAACAAAACATTGATTGATAGGAAGAAAGAAAAATTTTTGTTAGCAATAAAATTTCTTTTCGAATGCATTCATATAATTTTTACTTTTCTTTCTAGAAAATTTCATTTTTTATAAACCTGTTAGTTATCGCTAAATAAAAGTCCCTAATAAAAGTGGAAATGTTGTATTATTAAAAAAACAAAGTTTTTCAAAAAGAATTGTGAAAAATCGTACATAAATCATACTTTTATTTTTAATGTCTTCGTTTAAACGCAACATACCTTTTTCTTAATGAAAATGCTTAGAATAAAATAATGATAAAGGTTTCAAAAGGAAAAAAAAGATAAAAGCTGTCTCATTAAAATTTTGCAATCTTCATAAGCACTTTAAATAAAATCTTTCTGAGATTTAAGTGTTTTTATTCGTAAATCAAATGTAAAAGCCTTAAAAATAAAAACTAAGCTAAGTATGGTATACAATTCTTTCAAAATAATTGGAGTACTAAAATCTCATAAACACAGGAATTTTCAGGCTCGCAATAAAGCTTAGAACATTTTGTGATTATATTTTATGGTTGCATAAATTATTTAGTTTACTTCCATAATAAATATTCACTATTATTTTTCTATGTTTTTAAATTATAATGGAAATGGAATGCTTTTCAATAAGATAACAATTTTTTAATGTCAACCTTTTTAAAGATTCTTAAAATCTTTATAAAATTACTCTCAAAATATCGTAACGATGTAAAAAATGTTGTAATTTTTACAATTATAAAGTTAAATTTCCTAATTATGCATTTGTGTAACATAAATATTGAAAACGACTCAGAAATTTAGAAAAATAGTAACAGTCTTTTTCATTGCTTCAAAAAGGTTATAAAGGGCCGCACTTGTTTTTGAGACAAAAACATACGTTTGGGAATGTACGTATATTCCAATATGTATATGTATGTATACCACTGTGCCCAAAAAGTAAGACCAATTATTTTTTTTTTCAAAATCTGTTTAATTATATTTCGAATTTATTTCATCGTCTTCAAAGTCATCCCGTCCGGACACAATGCACTTACGCCAACTTTTTTTCCAATCATCAATACATGGTAAAAAGTCATCGGTAGGGATGGCCTTCAAAGGGCGCGGCGATTCACAATGAATCTCTTCAGTCGACTCTAAGCGGTGGCCCGGCAGTGGACTTTTGAGTTTAGGGAATAGCGAGAAGTGGCATGGTGTGAATATGGTGGTTGTGGAACGATTTGGGTTTTATTTTTGGCGAAAATGTCACGAAGAGTCAATACAGTGTGATTTGGCGCATTCAGTGTTTTCGGTACCAATCGAGATTTCACGCTTTTGAGGCCCAAAATAGAATTGACCGATCCTTTTGAAATTCCAACATGATCATCAAGGTCTCTAATTGTAAATCGACGGTTTGCAAGAACAAAAATCTTTAATTTTTTTGGACGTGAGCTTCGTCAGTTGAGGCTGATGGTCGACCAGAGGGCTCTTCGACTTCAACGCGTTCTCTGCCGTCTTTGAACTGTTTATACCATTTCTTATACAGGAATGGCCATCGTATGCCTTCTGCAACATTCTATTGGTCTTACGTTTTGGGCACAGTAGGTTGTTATCAAAATAATTGAAACACCCTAGAGTTATAAGGAAAACTGTACTAATAAGTCGAAGTACTGCTTTCGACTTGTAATACAGCTTGGATTCGCTGGAAATCAATCATACAAGTGCCGAATAGTGTTTAGAGGAATACTGAACCATACTGCATGATGATATTACGAAAGATCAGGGAGAAATAGTAGTGGAGGATATCCACTCCGGACGGATCGCTTTAAAATAGACTATAACGGTTTCAATGATATTGAGGTAGGAAGATTATGTGGGTCAAGGTAGATGTTTCACTTCATCCTCGTGTTCATTAAACGATTGGACAGATAACTACGCATCAAAAGGAACATTATCATAAATTAAAATTACATCTCTAGAGGAAACAAAGTTTACATCACAGGATGGACCTTGAGAGCTAATACTTCTCTATACTCCTCCCCTGTGATCATTCCTTTCAGGGTTACGATTGGGTTCGCAGAAAATCACAACATGGCTACCCATACCAAAATAGATACACCTCAATGCCTGACAGTTGGAAGGAACTCATCACTACCATACGCTTAGGCAGATCTTCTCCAAATAGTTCACCCGTCCAGGAAAAAGTGTGAAAGACAATTCGACGCTTCATCTATAATGGTTTATCAATTGACCAGGTTTTGTGGTTGTGGTCCCACTGTAGACGACGTTTGGCATTAACAGTTGTGATCAGTGACTTGGGAATGGCTGCTCTGGCGTAAATGTCCAGTTTAGGAAGGTGCCTTCTTACATTTTAATTGCGCATTTTTAAATGCCACCTTTATTCACAGGTGTATCCCTTATTTTGATAACCACATGTATGTATTGAATATATTTTTCAATTGCCAATTCATAAATAATTTATTTCGAGAAAACAATTATTTTAAAGATATTCTTCTAACAATCGAACAATCTTACTGTAAACAAAGATTGCTTGATAAAAGATTTTAACTCTGGACATCTTCAATATTCTTCTTAGACATGTTAGCTGACTGCGGGAGAAAGTTGGACAACGTTTGGTGTTTAAAACAATATTGTGTGCAACTTTGATGCGTGTTCTTGTAATTAACACCCAATTTCTTTAAATAAATGCAAAAATTTATCTGCGTCTAGAGAAACAATCGGACATCTGTGAAAAATAACGAGCTTTTTCGAACTTCTAATGATGTATTTTTGTATTCTTAAATCAGCCATAAAACAAGAAGAAAAAATCTGGAGACAACGTTTCTCATTAACGTTCTCATTTCTGACTGTTGAAATGGAAGAACTAAGGTGACCTTTGTGAACATTGGATTTATTATCATCAGATTCATTAGCATTATTCAGGATGATTGTACGAAAGTTTTCTGTATGTCTTCTATCGATTATTAGTTAGGAGAATTTTTAGTCATGACTATCGTTTTTTAACACATGATGAGATTTTTATAAAAACAAGCCCATTAATTTTTATTCCTTGTTCGAAGGAAGACAAATCACAACAAGTTTTCTTTTTTATTTTCAATTCAAGCAATTAGTTTAATTTTCATTCTGTTTCAATTTTATAATTCAACAAAAAATGTATAAACTCCAGTGATATACGCATTTGATTGGTGAATTGAATAAGAAAGCTTGTTTTGTCGTTATTCGAACACAAAAAAAGAAAATTTAGTCAACTTATGTTCATAAAAAAACTTTATCATCCATGTATAAAAACAAAGGATAGTCATGGCTGTACGTTGTCTTAGACTAAGACAATTTATTGAAAATTTCTGTGTTTTACAAAGTAGAGGGTTTTTCAATATAGATCCAATTGTTTATAAATTTGATTATTATTTATGAAATTATTATTTATTTATTGTTATACTAATATACTAATATTTTTGTTATAGTAAATTTATTTCTTATTAATTATTAAAATGATTTTATAAAGTTACCTTAATAGAGAAAATAATTTGTCATTTTTCTAATCGTCCGGCCAAAGTAATGAAATTCTTAATTTTCATTACCAACTGAATGTTTTTGTAAATTAGATTCCATCTAACCATGCATCTCTTTTTTGAAAAACACATAATTTTGAATCTTCACATGACGTTTTATGACATAATTACAGTTTTTTTTCATTGGTGTCATGCTTGTATACAAAAACGTATTAAAAATAACCAGAACTGTTTCAATAAAAAATATAAAATATTGAATTAAATTTGATTCGATTCGAAAATTAAATTTAAATTTGATTCGAGAACTGTTTTAATAAACAATATTGCATATTAAATTTAATTTAATTCGATTCGAAAATTAAATTTAAATTTAATTCGAGAACTGCTTCAATAAAAAATATAGAATATTAAATTAAAATTGATTCGATGTTAAATACACTTGATATTTTTATTCTATGAAAAAAGTACAGTTGAATATTAAGTTTTGACATACAGATGTAAGAAATTAATGCAGTTCTTTCTAATCTTTAATTTTGAGAAGTTAAATTTTAAAACTTACGTGAAGTAATTTTTAAAACTTATTATTATGCCATTCCACTTCATTGAGAAAGAATTTTCAAATATTTATTGATCACTGCCGTTGAAGATTGATTCCTGAAAAGTATAAAATCAGTTTTTGTCTGCATTGAATTTTGTTAAAATGGATAATACAAAATGACATTTAAAAATTATTGTAATGTTGTTACAATAACACTGGTTTGCAAAACTTAAGCAACAGGTGGGTGTTGTGCCATAACTCCACGAGAAATCATTTTCACCGGGCGAAAGGAGGGCCGACACGATATTAAGAGGTATCCCATGACTTTTGTCACTTCAGTGTAATATGAGTATCTTGAATAAAAAAATATTAAGTGACCAAAAAAAGTTATTATCAGTTAAAGTTATTCGAAGTTAAGAAGAATTTTAAACAAAACTAGAACAATGAAAGCTCTCAATTCCAGAAATGCATGGGATTTTATTCCAAAAAAAAAAAAAAAAAAAAAAGAAAAGAAAAAGAAAGTATTATTTCCCATATTAAAATATACTAAGAAAGAATTTATTTCATTTTCAGTGAAAAATTATAGATTAAATGCCTTTTTAAAATTAATCATTATTGTTGCTGAACTTTAATAACAACTAATTAAGACAATTCTACGAATTTTTAAGAATGTATCACATGTCATTTGACTTGAATACTTCTATAATTTAACATGCATATGTTTCTATAAATATTTTGCGATGTATTTATGGTTTTATTAAAGTTGAAAGGGTTCATATAAGTACTAAGTATTTTATACATTTTTTTCCACACATTTTGTTGAAATTTTTACCAATTTGGAGCATTCATAAATAATTTTTTTAATAATTTTAGATAGACAATAAATTAATTCTAATTCTTAGTTTCCGTTGTGAATAACTATTTTTGAATTTTCAACTAACTTGATTCATCACTTAAACAACAAATTTCTTCCAAAATGTCTCTGTGATTTAAAATAATAATTTATTTTATGACGTTCCGTTTTTTCTAGGTATTTTACGGGCCATCTTTTGTTTGAAATGCCTCATTTAAAATGCAAATGCAATACAGTTAATTGCAATTAATTTTATAGGCATTGACCACCGCCAGGGTTTAGCAAGTGATTCTTTCCAAGACAGTAGTTCTGACCAAGATACTTCATTAATCTTACACTTCAATATTTTACCTTTTTGGAGACAGTCTAATTTGCAGTCTAGACAGTCTAATTAATTAAACCAGTTGTTCATCGTTTTCAGTTGTTCATCATTAATTAAACCAGTTATTCATCGTTTGTGCTTTCGACTCACTATCATTAGGCCTTCCAAGAATAATTCTGCTAAAATCTACCGTCAAGTTGATACTATTAATTGCTACACTTCCGCCGCCAAAAATCAAACTTTGAACACACTAGTCCCATCGGTAGAACCAATAATACTAGAAAATAGCCTTTTTTAAAACTTAAAACCTTCTTCTGAAAGAATTCATCTCGCTCATTTGCTGCATTGAAAATCTGAGTGATTTTGCAAACAAATATGCCACAAATTCTAAATCTGATAAGCTACAATTGTTCATCAATTGCAATTAATTTTATGGGAATGAATCACCGCTAGGTTTTATTTTGCAAGGGATTCTTTTCAACACAGTAGTTCTGACCAAGATACTTCATCAATCTTACACTTCAACATTTAAACTTTTTGGAGTCTAATTTGGGGTCTATACAGTTTAATTAACTAAACCATATGTTTATCGTTTTTAAAATTAAAAATATATATATTTCCATTATCATTTAGATGTTATTTTTCATAATTGCTCGAATAACTTAATATTAAATATTACTATGACACATTCGTCCAAAGAACTTATTAAACTTAGTTGGAAAGGTGAGGGTGGAACATCAGTGTTCCTCATGTACCCCACGAACATCCCATCGGCATTTATTGAGAAGAAGACTTTAGTGGTAACTTTACACTAGACTAGAAGGACTTTAGTCTTTAGTGGACCCGCATTTGGGCGTCGAATGTGAGAAAGGTTACATACATCAGTTGGATACATACATCTATATGATTGTGTGATCTGAACAGAAAATTTAAGAGGTGCTTAGTGTTTTACCAGTGGTGAAACAGCGGGCCTGAGCGAAGATTGAGCTTGGTCCTACTTCGTAAAGCCCAGAGTATCGTAAATCTCAAGGCATACCATGCAACGAATGAGAGAGGTCCTGTATCGTAAGGCCCAGGGCAGACCTCGTGACGAATGAGTAATGTCTTGTATCGTAATCTCTAAGGCAGATCGAACAGCAAATGAGAAAGGTCCTTTATTGTAAAGCCAAAGGCAGAATATAAATAAATAAATACTCGTGTGTTAAACTAAAAAAAATAACCAATAAGAATAATTGAAAGTCTTACAGGACACGAAAAGTATTGGTCAAGAAAACGAAAAACTGCTCTCTCGGAAACTATACCCATAATTTAATGGGTAATAAATTTAGATAGAATTTTAATCTGTGTTATGATAAAATTTGTTGGATAACTATTTGTAAGAAGAAAAAATGTAAAATCTCTTACGGGAGATATTTCTTAAAATTAACGTCCTCCGAGTTAAATGTCAAATTTGAGAAATTTGTTATTTCTCCGTCATACGATGCTATGAGAATTTGTTAAAGTAAACGGCGATTATTTTCTTAATGGATTGTGGAATTTAAGCTCCTTGTTAGTAATTTCTCGTTGTTAGTGATAAATAATTTCCTGGAAAAATAATCATTTCATCTGAAAGAGATAGATGATTTGTTTTATTGTTATTCATTACAAAAATTCTTTATGAGAAAAACAGAATTCCTTCTTCAATTACGTAAAACATTTTACATTTACCAGGTTGTATTTATTGATAATTTAATTTATCCAAGTGATCTTTTGGGGCTGAAATTTGTTTGATTATTCTGGGGAACCTTGACATTTAAGAAGGAATGTTGAATGTGTAGAAAGCAATTCCAATCTTCTAAATCATTCCAATCATTAAACAAGAAATAATTGCAAAACATTTTATTCTTCTGGGAATTTGTATATGCGTAAGTGGACATCGTTTTTACTTACTCCTAATTTCTTTCTCTTCTGTGCTGCCTGAATTAAATATAGTGATAAAATAAAATATTGTTATTGTTGCATTATTTAGCAAAACAAACAGGCCTAAAACAAAGGGTCAAACAAGCCAAACAAGGTTTAAATACTAGAATAATAATAAAGCAGATAAATCCTGTAGTAATAAAATGAAGAGCACATCTCTATTCTAAAGGAACAGAAAGTTGAGGCAAACATCTTTCCGTACTACAATTGGCGTTGTATCGCACCTTGGCGTCTTTTTCCTGTGTGCCTTTATTTAGAAATCGTAAACATGTTACGAAGCGATTCTAAAACTTCAGAGAAATGCGTTTATTTATGTGCTATGTCCTTAGTAAAGGCAACTGGGTACAAGAAATGTTATTTAGTTTGCAACAAACTGAACTTTTGCATAAAATATAATAAAACCTCACATATATTTAATGTAAAGGAATATATTATTTTTCTAACCATTTTGGAGACGAAATTTATCTACCGATCATAAATGACAAATATTTAGAAAAAATATATATTTATGTACCACTAAAAGTAATAAAACATTTTGCTTATATATCATGGTAATTGCCGAGCGTTCATCGCATATGTCAATCTACACAGTAAAAGTTACATGAGATGTATGATCACGTGAGAATTATGTTTACCTCAAACTCACAACCCCGAAGAGCTCTCTTATATTAGTACTTTAGAGTTTAAATATCAAGTGTTTATGCAATAATAGATGTTCATTTACTTCAACAGCAACATTTTAAAAATATGTCAAAAGTTATTAAAAAGGACATAATGAGGAGGTGTTTCATATACATAACACACAAAAGCCTCAGTAGGTGTTGGTCCATGCATTCCTTCCATCATTCAACTGATGTCAACATTCTACGACGATGTTCATTCACTTCATTCTTACCACAAAATTATAGGTATTGTTTACCAGAGTGGAATTTTTCGTGTACTTGATCATTTTCAACGTTCTTTAATGGTTATTCTGTTAAATTTCTGCCATAAGCATTTTCATACACAATTTATATTTAAATTACTTTTGCGAGCAAATAATTAAATAATACAAAAAAAGTTCTAAAACATCATCTGGTGAAACCAAATACAATTTTATTTCAAAGTAAAAATGAGATTTTTCGAGAAAAGAAACTGGTTTGGAATTCTACAGTTTTTAATTTTTTTCTAGAATTATGCATTTTGTTGTTTCATTAAATTCTAAATTTTATGATTAACCAGCAGAAATTTTATTTATTATTTTATTTTTTATTTTTGTTTTCCTATTTCTATTCTCTTAACGGAAATGAAGTGATCATGAAAGATAATCTATTTTTTGTTTCCAGACGTGAAAAACAAAAAGCATTTTCAGTAAATAAATTACAAACTTGACACTAATTCTTTTTTGTCGGAATCCCTCACTTACAGGAGTTCTTCCTCTAAAACGCAGAAGGTCACGAAATTTCTTTATCTGTCAAAGCGAATGTTTTTTTGAGAGCCAAAAAGCATTGGTCATCTATCTTCACCATTCCTTATCCCAATTTACGGAGCGGAATTTTCCCAAACCAGAGTGGGAAAAGTTAACAAAGAAATATGAAGAAGTTTTCCCGGAAAAGAAGTCTGCTGCCCAGAGGTTTAAACATTTATTTTCCCGCGAGGAAGAAAAAGAATTGCTTTTCCACATTGTTTTGGGGATTGCTTCCTTCTTCGTTTTTTTTCCCACTGTAAGTATAAAAGTTTTCTGATAATAAGCGGAATGTTTTGTCGCTTGACGTTTCGGGGAGGTTTATGGAACATGGAATGAATAAAAAAGAACCACTTACCCCAAATGAAGTGTTGACGTTGGTAACGAAAGTGATGGCGGTATTCAAAGCTCCCTGAAGAATTAAGGATTGCGAACTAAAAGAAAATATCTGTTTACATGCAATTAAATCGTACATGGGCAGCGAAAACATTATAAAGAAAAAGTAATTGAAAATTAATCTCTTAAATTACAGGACTATTGATTGTTAGAAAGATAGTATGAAAGTCATTCAACTATAAGGATGTTTACCTCAAACTGACAACTCCGATTAGTGCTCTATCATATTAGTAATCTATAGTTTAAATATCAGTTAACGCACGCATACACACACACACACACACACACACGCACACACACACACACACACACGTCTCCCTACATTCTATGACGATGTTCATTCACTTCATTTTACCCATAAAAGTATAGGTATTGTTCTATAGAGCGGAATTTTTCGTGTCCTGATCACTTTTAACTTTCTTTAGCGGTTATTTTTTAAATTTTTTGTCATGAGCATTTTTATACACAATATATATTTAAATTTCTTTTGCGAGCAAATAATTAAATAATACAAAAAAGTTCTAAAACATCATCTGGTGAAAGCAAATACAATTTTATTTCAAAGTAAAAATGAGATTTTTCGAGAAAAGAAAATGGTTTGGAATACTACAGTTTTCAATTTTTTTTTTTTTTTTTTTTAAATTATGCATTTTGTTATAACATTAAATACTAAGTTAACCAGCAGAAATATATTTATTATTTTATTTTTATTTTGTTTTTCTATTCGTTTATTTCTATTCTTTTAAAAGGAAATGAAGTGTACATGAGAGATAATTTATTTTTTTGTTTCCAAATGGGAAAAAAAAAAAGTGCATTTTCAATAAATAAATTACAGACGAGAAACTAATTTTCTTTTGTCGGAGTCCTTACTTACAGCAGTTCCGCATCCTTCTTCCTCTAAAACGCAGGAGGTCACGGAATTTCTTTATCTATCAAAGCGAAAGTTTTTTTGAGAGCCAGAAGCATTGGTCATCTATCTTCGCTATTCCTTATTCCCATTTACAGAGCGGTATTTTCCCAAACCGGAGTGGGTAAAGTTAACAAAGAAATATAAAGAAGTTTCCGGAAAAGAGGTCTGCAGTCCTGAGGTTTACGCTCGGTGGTTTGTCTGAACATTTGTTTTCCCACGAGGAACAGGAAGAAAGAGAATTGCTTTTCCACATTGTTTGGGGGATTGCTTTCTTTTTGTGTTTTCTATTTCCACGGTAAGTATAAAAGCTTTCTGATAATGAGCGGAAGTTTTGTCGCTTGACGTTTCGGGGAGGTTTATGGAACATGGAATAAAAAAAAAATGGCCGCTTAACACAAATGGAAGTGTTGACGTTGGTAACGAAAGTAATGAGGGTATTCAAAGCTTCCTGAAGAATTAAGGATGGCGAACTAAAAGAAAATATCTGTTTAAGGAGAACGTAAACATTAAATGCAATTAAATCGTAGATGGGAAGCGAAAACATTATAAAGCAAAAGTAAATGAAAATTAATCTCTTAAATTGCAGGACAATTGTTTGTTAGAAAGATGGTATGAAAGTCATTCGATTAAAAGGATAAACTATTTAAACTTGAATTAAAAGTTTTATACTACCTCTGTCTTATAATAAAAGTATCAATCGATGAATTGAATTGTTCTCCTAATGAGAGTAGCAGCCAATGAATTTAATATGTCTCACGATAATAGTAGCAGTGGATGAATTTAAAGTGTATCATAATAATAGTAAAAGTTCATGAATTTAATTTGTCTCATAATAACAGTGGAAGTTTTTGAATTCAATTGTCTCATGATAATAGTAGTAGTTGTTGAATTTAATTTTTTCTCATAATAATAGTAGCAGGGGATGAATTTAATTTGGATCATAATAATAGTAGCAGTTGTTGAATTTAATGTGTCTCCTGTTAATAGTAGCAGTTGTTGAATTTAATATGTCTCACAATAATAGTAGCAGTTATTGAATTTAATCAGGATCATAATAATAGTAGCATTTGTTGAATTTAATTTGGATCATAATAATAGTAGCAGTTGTTGAATTTAATTTGTCTGCGGTTAATAGTAGCAGTTGAGGAATTTAAGGTGTTTCATAATAATAGTAGCAGGTGTTGAATTTAATTTGTCCCATGATAATAGTAGAAGTGGATGACTTTAATTTGTCTTATGATAATAGTAACAAAAGAAAGCAAATATAGAATGCAACATTTATTATCAGAGAAATTAGATTAAATGTAACAATTCATTAAAAACATTTCTCTTAATATATATTTTGAGTGTTCAGATAATATCTGAATTTTTCAATCATTTCGTTACCGCATTTTTAAACATGTAGGTAGGTTTCATTGGCTTCAAAACTTTGCTTCCCTTATATGCGTAAGTTCAAACTGAATATGGATTTCCTCGATTTTTCTTTCCTTTTTTTAAACAAAACAAACACGAAATAATGTGTGGACGTAAAATTTTAAGATGTTACTTCTGCTAAAAGTAATATGCCCAAGTGTTTCTCCGTAATCTTTGCATTTACATCCACAGCGTTTCAAAGAATCAACATTAGCACGAGATTCACCCAGGACAGTTATTTTAGGAAGCACGTTTCCAAATTCTTTATGGAGTCATGTTACATTTAAATTCTTTTGCTGCTATAATAATTGGTCCTTTTCGTTTTTCTTTGAATGCATCTAGAATTGGAATTTTTTAAGAATTATGCATTTTGTTGTTATATTAAATTATAAATTTTATGATTAAAAAACTGCAGAAATTTAATTATTTTAGGTTTATTTTGTTTTTCTATTTATATTCTTTTAACTGAAATAAAGTGAACATGAAAGATAATCTATTTTTTTCCTCAGATGAGAAAAGAAAAATGCATTTGCAGTAAATAAATTGCAGTCGAGAAACTAATTCTCTTTCGTCGGAACCCTCACTTACAGAAGTTCTTCCACTAAAACACAGGAGGTCACGGAATTTCTTTATCTATCAAAGCGAATGTGTTTTTGAGAGCCAAAAGCATCGGTCATCTATCTTCGCTATTCCTTATCCCCATTTACAGAGCGGGATTTTCCCAAACCGGAGTGGGAAAAGTTAACAAAGAAATGTGAAGAACTTTCCGGAAAAGAGGGCTGCAGCCCTAAGGTTTACGCTCAGTGGTTTGTCTAAACATTTGTTTTCCCACGAGGAACAGGAAGAAAGAGAATTGCTTTTCCACATTGTTTGGGGGATTGCTTCCTTCTTCGTGGTTTTTTTTTTTTTCTACGGTAAGTATAAAGGTTTTCTGATAATGAGCGGGAAGTTTCGTCGCTTGACGTTTCGGGGAGGTTTATGGAACATGGAATAAAAAAAAAAAAAAAAATACCACAAATGGAAGTGTTGACGTTGGCAACGAAAGTGATGGGGGTATTCAAAGCTTCCTTAACAAATTAAGAATAGTGAGTTAAAAGAAAATATCTGTTTACATGCAATTTAATCGTAGATGGGAAACGAAAACATTATAAAGCAAAAGTAAATGAAAATTAATCTCTCGAATTTCTGGACTATTGTTTCTTTGAAAAATAGTATGAAAGTCATTCAACAATAAGGATAAACTATTTAAACTTGAATTAAATGTTTTATACTCCCTTTGTATCATAATAAAAGTTGCAGTTGATGAATTTAATGTATCTCATAATAATAGTAGCAGTGGATGAATTTAATTTGTTCTATAATAATAGTAGCAGTGGATGAATTTGATTTATCTTATAACAATATTAGCAGTCGATAAATTTAATTTTTCTCATAATAATAACAGCAATTGGTGAATTTATTTTGTCTTATAACAATATTAACAGCCGATGAATTTAATTGTCCCATAATAGTAGTAGCAGTTGCTGAATTTAATTTGTTCTCATAATAATAGTAGCAAATGAAAACAAATATAGAACGCAACATTTGTTACCAGAAAAAGTAGATTAAATGAGACAATACATTAAAAATATGAGCCCCAATATTTATTTTGAGTGCTCAAATAATATCTGGATTTTTCAATCATTTCTTTACTGCATTTTAAAACGTGTAAGTAGGTTCCATTGGCTTCGAAGCTTTGCTTTCCCTATATGCGTGGTTTGAAAATGGATTTGGATTTATGGATTTAAAAAAAAAAAACAACTAGGAATAAACGGGATTTTGGGAACTTTAGTGGAATAAGATATTACGATACCTCTTCTGCTAAGAGGAATTAGTCCAAGTACTTCTTCTTAATATTCGCATTTAAGTCCACAGTTTTTTTTTTAGTTTTTCAAAGCATCAACATTAACGTAAGATTTACCTCGACAATTATTTTCAGAACACGTTTATAAAATCTTGATAGGTCATTCTGTTTCATTTACATAATTTCACAGCTAAAGTAACCTCATCCGTAACAATGCGCACAACATATTTTGTCCTAGCTTTTAGTTTTCAAAGTCAACAACCGGTGAGGTAAATTCTCTGCTCTTGATTTAGCTCCCCCTCGCTTCCAAAATAAATAAAGAAAGAATCAAGAAGATTAAGATCAGGAGAGTGGGGAGATCATGGTGTTGATCCATCCTTTCAAATTAACCGGTACCGAAATGTGTCATCTAACAACTCAAGAACTAAGGCTCTCCAGAGGAGGTGTACCCCTTCTGATAAATGCTCCAAGGTCGAAACTCTTATAACTGTGATGAAATAAATAATTCCAATAATTCTTAGTAAACGATAGTGATGATGTCTTTTTCCATGAAGAAAAAGGTTCGATAAATTTGTTGTGTATATTTATTTTGCGACTACAAACATTAAATTTAATGTGGCCTCTCACTACCTGTGCAGAAACATGTATATTATTCGATATAGACATTTTGTTAATTTACCTTTCACCGACATGGAAGGTTAAATCATCAAGAAAATAATGCTTTATAAGAAATCATTTCCGACATCAATTCGGTTCAGAAATTTTGCACGATAAAAAAGAAAACTGTTAAGAATGGACATTCCGATGCCATTAAAATTACACTAATACATTCAACCACTTAATTATAGTGAGAGCCGGCTGCAAAAAAAAAAAAAAAGGACAAATCAAAATTAATACCCTATTATTATGAATACATTTTAATAAGAACTTTTTAGTTTTATTAAATGAAAAAATCCCCCTCACACATATATATATATATATATATATATATATATATATATATATATATATACACTGTAGTGACATAAAAGTCATGGGATAGCAATATGCAAATTTTCAGATGGCAGTAGCATCGCGTAGTACAGGTATAAATGCGCAGTGCTTTCGATGAACTTTTGATTTTCTATTCAAGTTATTCATGTGAAGAGGATTTGACGTGATGATGACCGCACGACGGGAATTAACAGACTTTGAACGCGGAATGTTAGTTGGATCTAGACGCATGGGTCATGCCATTTCGGAAATCGTTAGGGAATCCAACATCCCCAGACCCACTGTGTCAAGAGTGTGCCGAGTATGAAATTTCAGGCATAACATCCCACCATGGACAGCGCAGTGGTCGACCGCCTGCATTTTTAACGACCGAGACCGGCGACGTCTGCAAAGAGTCGTAAATTCTAACAGACAAGCAACACTACGTCAAATAACCGCAGAAATCAATGTGGGACGTACAAGGGACTTGTCTGTTAGAACTGTGCGGGAATTTGGCTTTCTTGGGCTATTCCAGCAGAAGACCGACTCGAGTGCCTTTACTGACAGAACGACATCGCTTGCAGCGATTCTCGTGGGAACGTGAGCATATCGGTTGGTCCCTAGATGAATGGAAAGCCGTGGCCTGGTACGATGAGTCACGATTTCAGTTGGTCAAAGAGCTGATGGTAGGGTAAGGTGTGGGCAGACCCTTGAAGCCATGAACCCAAACTGTCAGCAAGGCACTGTTCAAGCTGGTGGTGGCCCGTAATGGTGTGGGCTGTTTTTTCATGGCATGGACTTGGTCCTCTGGTGCGATTGGACCGAACATTGACTGGAAATGCTTATGTTCAGCTACTTGGAGATCACTTGCAGCCATTCATGACTTCATGTACCCAAACAACGATGGGATTTTTATGGATGACAATGCGCCATGTCACCGGGCCACAACTGTTCGCGTATATTTGGTTTGAAGAACATTCTGGACAATTCCAACGAATGATCTGGCCACCTAGATCGCCCGACATGAATCCCATCGAGCATTTATGGGACATCATCAAGAAGGTCTGTTCGTTTATAAGAAAATCCTGCACATCAACGCTTTCACAATTATGGACGTCTATCGAATGGACAGCATGCCTAAATATTCCTAAGAAGATTCCAACGACTTGTTGAGTCCATGCAACGTCTAGTTGCTGCACTTATTATGGCGAAAGGAGGGCCGACACGATATTAAGAGGTATCCCATGACTTTTGTCACGCAGTGTATATATACATATATAAATATATATATATAATCTTAACCTTTGAATCTTATATAATATGTAAGTTTCATGTTTTAAACTGTAAAGAGAAATACAAAGATCAACAAAACAACAAAATTAATACAATACAAAATTTACATGCTAATTTAATATTAATATATACACTATGTAGAAGAAAGTGACGGGACACGACACTATAACGACATAAACCCATATTTATTAAAATTAATAGGAGGTAGGGCCTCCTTTGGCTGCAGCTGATAACCCTTCTGGGCATGCTTTCCACTAAATTAGCCATAGTGGCAAGAGGAATTTCCTTCCAAATGTTTAACAGGAAGTTCCATAGTTCAGACTTGCTTTTGGGGAGTGGAGTGCAGGCCACAACCGACGGTCCAATTTGTCCCAGCGATGTTCAGTTGGGTTGAGATCAAAGGCTCTGCGCCGGCCACTCCATGCGTTTAACGTTATTGTTCACATACCAATCAAGAGTCCTCCTTGCAACATGGCATGTTGCGTTGTCGTCTTGACACCAGCAATCATCCATACCGTACGTTGCCCACAAGGTAGGAAGGACAGGGATTGTCGAGAATATCACAGTATCTATCGGCATTCATCGCACAATCAACCTTCACCAGTGGGCCAGCCTCCATACCAGGAGAAACAGGCCCATACCACCAATCCTCCTCCACCAAACTTTACAGTTGGGACGACACACTCGGGCAAAAGGCGTTCTCCTGGTAAACGCCATACTCAAACACGTCCATCGGAACGGAAAAGGGTAAATCGTGACTCGTCACTCCAAAGGACGCTTTTCCAGTCATCCAGAGTCCAAGTACGGTGGTCTTTGGCCCATCGAAGGCGCGCTTTTCTTGGGTTTCGTAATCAAAGGCTTATGGGCCGCCGAACGTCCAGTGTAACCTAACTTATGGACCTCGATACGAAGAGTCTTGGTCGAAACGACCACACCTGTGGCTTGTCTAAACTCATTAGCGATGTTATCCATAGATGTTTGACGGTTACTTCGAATCTCCCCTGCCGAGCTCCCGCCGGTCCTGCTGGTGAGAACTGTAGGTCGTCCACTTCGAGGTTCGTTCTAACAGTGTTCCTCAGTCTTGTAGCGACACACAACACGTGATACAGTTGATTTTGAGCAGTTACGGAGACGGGATATCTCCCTAATTGACACCTTGGCAAGATGCAATCCAACCAACACACCTTTCTCGAAATCAGACAACTCTTCCCGTGGCGGCATCTTGACAAAAAACAACTCTAGTCGACTCTTTATAGGATATGGCTGACTCGTGATACCTATTATTGCGCATGTGTCAGCTGTATTGTCGACTTTTCTACTTTTCGAGGGTGTCCTGTCACTTTCTTCGAGTATATATCGAAGAAACTTGGTATATATATATATATACATACATATACGTTCAATCGTTTTATTGTAATAAATGCTCAGCTATAAAAAAAAGGACAAATAAAAATTTATAACTTATTATATAACTTAATTGATTATTAAAACGAGTCTTGATTAAATTGATTATTTAAAACTTAACATTAAATTAAAATGCCAATTTTCGAAATTTTCTATTTCTTTTTATTGTTTAAAAACATGATTCTTATATATAAATATATCTCTCTCTATATATATATTGTTCCATATTCAAATCATAAATATGAATGAAAATGTTAAATTTCTACTGCATAGGACTTACACTTAAATGTGTTGCATATATAATACTTTTATGTAACAAAAATAGGTACATCAAAGGAAACGATGTTCTTAATTTTTATAAAATTAAGAAGAATACAAAACAAGGTTATTTTTTTTTGTATGTCAAGTAAAATTACAAACATAGTGAAATACTAAATATTTAAAATGTCGCTTTGCTTTTACTTCAAATTTCTGGAGGATTTTGTTTAATAATAAGATATTTTGTCTAAATAAACAAATAAATCAAATAAATGAAATTATAGTAATAAATAAATTTTTGTTTCCATTTTAGTCAAAAGTCTTTATATAAAAATCATAACATTATACATATATTCATAACTAAATATTATTATAAATTATTATATTAATAATTATAATAATTTTTCTAATTATTACATTTTGGCATTAATAATAAAATTTTGAATTTCATTTCATTACCATTTTAATTTTTAAATAATTTTCATTACATCATAAAAAAACCAAATTGCATAATTAAAAAAAAAAAACATTAATTTACTTTTTATATTTTTAATGAATTTAACTCTTGCATTAATACGATGATGATAAATATAATATGCAATAAGAGAAAAAAATTAGATAGTAGTTTATAGTTTGACATAAGAGAAAAAAACAGTAGAAATAAATAAAAATTTCAACTCAATATTTTTAAGATTTCAAAAACTATACATTTTGTTTTTTACTAAAAGAATTTCATACGAATGCATCTTTTGAAAATAAGTATTGTTCATGAATTTCAATACTGTTTATCCAGCACTTTCATATTTACACGAACGCTTTAAAGCTATGGAAATGTTTTGAATTTTTTTTTGCTTTCCTATTTTCCTGGTTGAGAGCATATAATCGGAATGTATATATTATACTTTCTTTGATTCAAACTTTTTCTGAAATGTATAAAATGTACATACATTTGTAAATGTACAATGTAATGCAAATACATTGTAAATATACAAAGTACATGTAAGAAAAATAACGATACTCTTAGGTTAAATGGGCACCGAATTGCGCCTATTAACGCCAAATTTTACCTTAGACGAATATTTAAGCCTAATGTAGTAAAAAATAACTATGGCAATTATTTTCTATGCCTTTAAAAGAATAAAAAAGAATAACAAGAAGAAATAATTTAAATAATATGTTTTGAAACGTATCAAAAATTGTAATCGGATAGTTCAATATACAGGTTACCCATATAATTTGAATTGAATGTAATAACAAAAATAACATTAATATTATACAAAGGAAGAAAAAAAGTAGAAATAAATCATAAGGTTATGTTTATCTAGTTATCGTTCAAAACTGAAAAAAAAAACAGATTCAATAAAAATGAAAACTATACACTGAAGTGACAAAAAGGATACCTTTAATATCGTGTCGGCCCCCCTTTCGCCCGGCGAAGTGCAGCAACTCGACGTGGCATGGACTCAACAAGTCGTTGAAGTGTTCTGCAGGAATATTGAGTCATGCTGTCTCGATAGACGTCCATAATTGTGAAAGCGTTGATGGTCAGGATTTTGGATTTTGGGCACGAACAGACCTCTCGATGATGTCCCATAAATGCTCGATGGGTTCATGTCGGGCGATCTAGGTGGTAGATCATTCGTTGGAATTGTCCAGAATGTTCTTCAAACCAATAGCGAACAGTTGTGGCCCGGTGACATGGCGTATTGTCATCCATAAAAATCCATCGTTGTTTGGGTATGAAGTCCATGAATGGCTGAAAGTGATCTCCAAGTAGTTGAACATAAGCATTTCCAGCCAATGTTCGGTTCAGTCGCACCAGAGGACCAAGTCCATACCATGAAAAACAGCCCACACCATTACGGAGCCACCACCAGCTTTGAACAGTGCCTTGCTGACAGTTTGGGTCCATGGCTTCGGGGGTCTGCGCCACACTCAAACCCTACCATAGCTCTTACCAACTGAAATCGTGACTCATCGGACCAGGCCACGGTTTTCCATTCATCTAGGGACCAGCCGATATGCTCACGTGCCCACGAGTCGCTGCAAGCGATGTCGTTTTTGTCAGTAAAGGCACTCGAGTCGGTCTTCTGCTGGAATAGCCCAAGAAAGCCAAATTTCTCCGCACAGTTCTAACAGACAAGTCCCTTGTACGTCCCACATTGATTTCTGCGGTTATTTGACGCAGTGTTGCTTGTCTGTTAGAATTTACGACTCTTTGCAGACGTCGCCGGTCTCGGTCGTTAAGTGCAGGCGGTCGACCACTGTGCTGTCCATGGTGGGATGTTATGCCTGAAATTTCATACTCTCGGCACACTCTTGACACAGTGGGTCTGGGAATGTTGAATTCCTAACGATTTCGAAAATGGCATGACCCATGCGAGCTCCAACAACATTCCGCGTTCAAAGTCTGTTAATTCCCGTCGTGCGGTCATCACGTCAAAACCTCTTCACATGAATAACTTGAACAGAAATGAAAGCTCTAAAGCACTGCGCATTTATACCTGTTCTACGCGATGCTACTGCCATCTGAAAATTTGCATATTTCTATCCATGACTTTTGTCACTTCAAAGTGTACAATTAAAAAATTATTTTATAAAAAAAAAAAAAACACATGGAAGAAATTAAAAAATGAAAATTAATTAAAAATTATAGAATTCTAAACGATTTTATAAAAAAAAAAAACACATGATAAAAGAAATTTAAAAAAAATAAATTAATTAAAAACTATAGAAGTTTTCAAACTATTTTATAAAAAAAACACTGCTTTTTTTTTAAGAATTTAGAAAAATGACAAATAAAAATCAATATAACTACAAACGATTTTATAAAATAAGCACGTGTAAGAAATAAAAACAATAAGAAACGCTGAAAGCGATTAAGAAAGGCAAACTGATCAAGGACACGAAATAAGGGACCAAAGGAAACGAAACCCACCTCCCAAAACAATACCCAGAAATGTATGGTACTAATATCTAAAATACGAAAGGATATCTATCATCAGAGTAGACAAGAAATGAAATAATATAAGACGACAATTAAAATGAAATTTACGAAAAACTTCAGTGAATTTCAATTGCTGAAAAAAGAATACATTGAATTTGACATTTCCAAGCATTAAAAAAATTATCAAACCCTACAGTTTTATTTGAATGGTCAATTTTTTAAAGATAGATATGCGAATAATGCATCAAGACATGCATCTTCAATGTAACATTTTAAATCAACAGATATCATGAAATTCATTTGCAATTGGAATTCAAATGTTGCTGAAAGGCGATAGTTCTTGACGCATCAAATATAAACAAAGCGAACTGCAGTCAAGAAATAAATGATAAAAGTTTTCAAATCAATTTTTTATCAATCTTTTTCTCGTCTCATAAAGGTTTTTTTTCTTTGTTACAGCGACAATGAAATTTATGCGTCCACAGTGAAATGTGCACAATGGTGATTAAAGTAAAATATTTCACTACAGTTGATGCCTTTTCAGGAAAACTATTTATTTCACTTTCTTTGTCCTTTAGTACTTACTGAAGGGAACATATAAAATTATTGAAATTTTTTTATCCCATTAGTTTATCTCTGAAACTATTTTTCAAACAAGTTCTTCCAAAATCCCTAGAAGATTATTACTAAATATCGGATACCATTATCAACAGATTTAAATTGGTTTGGATTTGTTTAAAAAAATTAAAATTGGTTAAAAAATTAAAATTGATTTTTGCAAAGATTGGTTTTGGTTTGTTTGTCGCTCTACGGTCAATCGTATGCACACTTTAGGCTAAACATCAGGCATACAGTTTAAGGTGGATTCCGGAACCACTACAAACAACCATCTACCAATTCGAACCCGAAACCTGTTTTAGGCAAAGAAGAATGCATTAAATAAATTAATTCAGATATCTTTTGGGGCATGATGCAACAGAGTGTAACGCTCTTGACTTGACACAGGTTTCTAAGTTTCGAGTCCCGGCGGTGGCTGGATTTTAAGGGGTTTTTTTTTTTCTTTAAACAGTATGCCGGTCTAATATGGATGTTGGGTTAGTGCTGGCAACCTACGATCTTTAAAAGAAAATTGCCCTGTATACAAATCTGCCACAGACGTCTTGCCACACCATGGGACTGTTGTGCCACTGATGGTGATCTGATTTGCTATTTCAGATCATTGCTCAAATTCTTTGATCTTATTTTAATAATTAAAATTTCACCTCGTAGAAATTTATTTAATAAAAAGATAAAACTTCAAATCAGATATAAGACAACTTAATCACTGCTGGAAATTAAAAGTACCTTATCATCCATGATATTCAAAAACTTTTATCAATAAGTATGTTATTCGTCCTGTTGTTTATTCAATAAGCTTTAAGACTTCATCATCTAAATTAGATAATCTTTTGATATTTTAAAAAAGCTATACCCATAATACTAGTGTTGCTATTTTTATATCTGGAATTGTCTGCTTTGGTGTCTCAGAGCACTGCGTCGTAAAATTGGACATTTTTTGTTCTAACTTAATCAGAACATTTTCCATACGGACACCATTTTTGTTGATTACATCTTTTGATTCCATTTTTTGATTACATTTATGCCAATCAAAAAATGGGAATAACATTTTCGAACACTTTCGTGCGATGATTTATGAATTTCAACGTAGATTATCTCACCAAAGATACACAGAAAAAAACATTTCAATTTTTGGCTATTAAACACCATCAAAACCACTGCATATCGGGAATGGTCATGAATTATGTGTTGATATCTACATTTATTAATGTTTCATATTTTTTTCTAATTAAATACATGGCGATTATGATTAAGTCCCACTTTCAAAAAAAAAAAAGGTTGTTTTGTTACAACGAGTTCAAATTTGAACTGAAGATATTTGAAAAAGAAAAATGATACGGTATCAAAAAAGTTCCAAAGTGTATTAATAGATGTCGCTTTAAGAGGCATAAAGAAAGTGAATTCGGCTGCCAGTGATATTTTGAATCGAAATGACAACCCGTATACAGTATTTGGCCTAAGCTGCACATTAAATCAACTATAGTATTCAATGTGGTTGATAGTTTCGGTTTTTTGACATAAAAATGATCCAAGTCATTCAACAGTTGTGACACTGTGAGTGAAAAGCTCATCCACCACAGCAGGTCATACCAATTGGATGGGAAAAATCGGCGGAACTTTCTTTTGATGCCATACCATTTCTTATTCAGGTATCTTCAATTCCAAATTTGAACTCATTGTGACGAGTGGTTCTTTTTTACAGCAATTTGAAAGTGGGACTTTGATTATAATCACCCTGTATATCGGCTGTTTTTATTATAAATCTCAATCTATTTCGTTAAGAAGAATTTTAATTTTGTACCAACTATTTTGGTTTTTCCTATTTGGTTGATTAAAAAATAGATATGAAAGCTATTTATAGAAACTAGTCATGATATAAAATGCTTTTAAAATGCTATTAATGATAAATTTACGTATAAAAAGTTCAATAGAAACAGATTTTCTCCGGAATGGGGAAACTGTATTTCAAGTAATTGTACTTTTAATAGGCTTTGGAAGGAATTTTATCGGTATTTTGGAACTTTAAATTACATTTTTTCACCAAAGCGTGTTGAAGTAAAAATGGATTTATTTACTTAGCAAGCTAAAGTACTTCTGGAAATTTAAAGAAAACATTTTTTCCATTATAGTATGATTATGTTGGTTGAGACTCGACACACAAATTTAATCCCTGATTAGAAAAAGCAATTTGTTAAAAGGAACAACTATTAAATGAATAATATTCCATTTGCTACTTTCTGGATTTCAGTTTTATATTTTCAGTTACATATATCTTAACAATTATATTTAAAGTAAGAATTATTCCATTAAAAAAAATGCTATCATTTTGAAACAAATCTTGAAAAATAAGTCATAATTTCCTGTAGATTAGATTTTGATATCTCGAAACAGTGTACTATATTTAATCTATGCCTTGAATAAGAATTCAACTTTTCAAAAACTAATTTAAACAAGATTCTGGAATATATATTATTTATTCATAACTTCAAAATTCATTTAAATATGTATTGCCTTTTGCAAAATAAACGTCTCCAGGAACAATGACACTCGTGTCTGCTGTTGATTTCTTGAAGTGTTACATATCGTCTTTTGTGAAATAAACTACTCAAGGAATGATGGCACACATATTTTATGCTGATTATTTGTAAAGTTATATATTGCCTTTTGGGAAATAAATACTTCAGGAACTATGGCACACATGTCTGCTGTTGATTTCTTGCAAATTATGTTATTCCAATTGAACTCAGAGATAAAGGTAAAAAGGAGAGAACGTCAATTATGTCAGTAATGATTCAATTTTTTCATTTTATTTTCGTTTTTCACTTTTGTATATCAGGTACTGACCGTTGACGAGAGAAGAAGAAATGCATTTCCCTTCAGTGAACACTTTTAAGGCTAGTTGTCGAGCGTAAGAAAATCCAGAAAATTACGACCAAGCAATCTGATCGCCAATGGGACGCGATTTCTTTTACTTTCTTAATCTTCATAGAGTCATAACGTTTTTACGGAAATGATTGCAATGGGCACCACTAGCAGATAAAAACAAGAGTACTCCAACACGCTAACTGCACACGCCAGTCGTATATATATATTTTTTCTTTCGTTTTGCAACTTTTTGATTGATGCTGAAACGTGAAATTCAACATTGATTCAATCTAACTTGACAAACAATTCTGTAAACCTATGTGAGAAATACGTAAACAACCATATTTGCCTTTTTCGGTATGGGCCTTATTTCATTCTATGCATATATTTACAAAAAAAGTTCTTCCCGCTCTCTCTGAATAACTATAGATGCAAATCTTTTTTTAAAATGTAAGCAAACAAAAAAATTTATAATAATTTTATATTAAAAAGTTCTTAAATAAAAATTAAAATAGAAAATATTTTAAAATTATAGTTTTGCATTCTAAAATAAACGGCTTCTTTATTTCTATGTTACTGCTACCATAATGTGAATCCATGGTGAAAATTATTCCATTACATGAAGTATTCTTCACAAGTCTTATTAAACGGATAGGAGTAAATTATTAGAGTATTTTATAATAGTTATGGAATAATTCATTATCTTCATAATTTGGGTAAGAAATAATCAAATAATAATAAGGTTTTTATTAACTGGAAAATAAGATAGCCAGATAAAGGAATACAATTCAGTAAAACAATAATAAATCGTTTTCGTTCGACTACATTTTTGCGGACATTTTTGTTTGTTTATTTGGTGATTTACCTCGCAAACTTTATCAAGTGTTCCATTAATCTAAACCTTTACCCTAATCCTATTCATGTCTGAATAGGACAGTTTTTCTGGATTCTGCATTTTGTTTAATTCTGAAGGAATTTAACCCAATGCAAACATTCTACAGAATGTTTCAAGCTATTAGGAAGAATTATTCTCATAAAACTAACCAGTTCCCGCTCTATCAGTGCAAAAGGGAAGTGACAAACACATAGAAGCACACAAAATTGCGTCGACTTTTATGTAAGAAGTTTCAAAAATTATTCATATATCCCACCTACGATTCACAAGTTTAGCCCATATGTTAAGGTTTTGATTTATGCCCTTATTTTGAAAAAAAATGTTTTTATTGGATGATAATTAACTTAAATTATTAAAAGAAATTATGTGAAATTGTATGCAATCCTGTGACAAAAAGTATGTTCAAGCAAAAAAATTGCTACTACAAAATGACGAAAGTAATGTTGATGTGCCTTGCGATGTTGTTGTAGACTATAAAGAAAAACTATCATAATTTCAATGAGTCACGCTATGGGTGATAAACACATAGCCACTGCGCCTAATTTTAGAATCAAATTCTCATTCAGATTAAATTCCAGACGGAGGTATGTTCTGCGACTTCATAATTGCACCTTCCTTTTACAGTAAAAAGTAATCTAAATTCGTCCCCGCACGCTAATGCACCGTCTGGTCGTTGCTTCCTGCAGCATGGAGTTCCATTTGGGCTGAATCCTCTTATTTAACATGAGAGTATCGGACGGCGAAATATGATTCAATTCGTGTGACATTTAATGGCTCTGCACATAAAATAACGAAAACCGTTCAAAAGCCATTCTCCACTGGAAGTTATGCAGGTTCAAGTATCTCGATGCTGCGAGCAATTACGTTTTATTATGTAAGTCAGATCGGGACGTGATTACTGGTTGCTGAACTTTTAAACGGGGATGAATTCAGACGGTCTGCATTAGAAGAAAATCTTTGTAAATGTCTCCAAATAAGTTATCATTAAGTTGCTTTAAAATATCTAGTAGCATAATTACACAATTCTACTTTTAAATGTCTGGCAGCATAATTAAAAAGAATGCCACGTGTATGAAATGTAAATGAGTTAACTTCTTCACAAGTAAACTCGATATCATTTATGTTTAGATGCTCTTATCCTTTAAAAGCAATTCTATTGTTCTTGCTTCTCATATGAATATTATTACAGAAAATAATTTAACAATTGCTGACATTAATACATTTTGCGGATTAAAAAATTATAAACTAAGGATAACATGAAACTAACCAAGGATAAAATTATAAACAATTGATTAACCATCAACTAAGGATAGACGAATCAAAGCAGGGACGATATATTTAACAGCTATCTAAATTATTTTGCAAACATAATTTTTATTTTTCGATTTCATATTCGTAGTTAAATAATTGAAAGAACAACGTAATTTTTAGGTGACTAATATATTGTTTTGGTGTTTGATGGCCGAGTCACTAGAGCAAATATGTAATCATGTAAGAGACTATGTGGTGAGTATGTAATCATGTAAGAGACTATGTAGTGAGTATGTAGTCATGTGATAGACTAACAGTTTGTTTTTGATTAATATTCTGTTTGAGTTTCTTGAATTTGTCTTTGATATGTATTTCAATATCCGAATAAAACTTTATGGTATGTAATAAAAAGTTATTATTACATCTTTTCATGAAGATCTATTTATAAGGGAATATTTTTTACGATAATTTATTTTTATAAGGAAAATAATAGCATATTTAAGTGCAAATTTACAAAGTAAATCTTGAAGTTCACAAAGGATGTATGTTTAAAAAATTAAAAATATTAATATTGTCACGTATTCTTCCACCTACCTTAATATATGCTAACGATAATAATAACAAATAAAAGCTTAATATAATTAGATTTTCTAGGTTTATAAAAAATATTTTTAAAGAGCAGCATATTTAGGGTAAGTTTAACAAATTTAGCAATACGTAAC